>JAZGTI010016779.1:0-12579 GCA_036877585.1 Botia kubotai
ATACTGTGTTGGAAAACCTGAGCCCTGTGTATAGCACTTATTCACTGTTGCCTCTTATTGTAATCGAAGTTGCTTCCTGTCCTGATTTGTAAGTCCCTTTGGATAAAAGCGTCAGCTAAATGACTAAATGTAAATGTAAAATGTAAATGTAATCTCAAATCTTTGAATCTCGAATCTTTGAATCTCGAATCTTTGAATCTTGAATGTGCTGTGTTTGGTAAGCATTTAATAAAACTTTTAATAAAACTCTTGACCTTTCTTCCTTGCAATTAGTAGTATTTTCTTCATAGGCTTGTTTTTATGTAAATGTCTGATGTCTTTAGTGGGTTTAAAAAGAATACCTTTGTTCCTTGTTTCACCAAACATCTTTAATGTATAAACATTGGTTTCAGAAACATTGTTTGTCAGCTTTTTTGAAACTGACCATAAATGCCCTCTTTCACCAGTTTTTTTGTGCTATCACTTCTTTACCCTTAATTTTCATGCTACATTTGACTTCCCATGCAGTCAGCTATTGTTTGTGTCCTTCTCTCTCTCTCTCTCTCTCTCTCTCTCTCTGTCTGTCTTTGTCATCTGTTGTTATAAATGTGCTAAATATTTGTTTATTCAGCAGTGCTATACCAGAGGAGTCAGCTTTGTAATTGGTTTTAAAATAAACACACACACGCTGGCGCATTCTTGCATACACACATTGCTATAGCAATTTGCTGTTTAACTGCCTCTCTCATTTAGCGGCGCTATGAGGGGCCACAAACTCCCTACAGAAATGTGCTACTGAAGTGTTAATCATATAACTGTCAGCTTCTCTGTGTGTTCCACTGCATCTTGTTGTAATAGATCTGTGCACTTCTCAACTATTTTGAGACCAGGTTTGCAGTTGCGCTATATATTGCATAGGTATGTTATGGATGATTCCAGAACAGCGGAAATAGATGTCTTACATCATTGAGAAATATTCTGAAAATCTTCTCTAATCCTTGATGGCTAGTAAACTACAGCTCCATTTACATCCTATTTTATAGGATGTCCATCATAAAATGCCACTTTGAATCTTTTATCAGGTCATATGATTTAAAAGACACATTTGTGACTGTTTTTTGCTTGAGTTTCAGTTTGTGCCTGAACAAAATGTTGAACTCGTGTTGTAGCATGTTGTGCATCACTGTAAATTCAATTGTGTATGCCACAATGATTTTCAGTGTTAATTGAGAGCATGCTAGAGACACTGGCCATACACAGAACTTGTGTTAAACCTGGAACATTCCTTTAATGGAGCCATGCGATGCTATTTGTATTATTTGATCATTTATCTCATTATAATGTTAGCAATTTGTACTCAAGAACATTGGCATTTTAGTAATACACATTTTCATCAGATATCTAACCCCTTTTTAAAACAATGATAAAAAAACACTGACATCTCAATATTAAGCACAATCATATGTCAAAAGGTCAAAGAAATGTTGATTCCATTATGCCCTTCATAATCTTTACATTCCTTTCAGATTGTCACTTTCACAGCAGTTTTGGAGTTTCTTCACATTGTAGTGTGTTGATACTCCAGCCATCTCATGGGCAGATCTCCTCCACACCTCCACCATCAGTTTTCTCTTCTCCTCATTAAAAGTAATTCCTGGACCTTTCCCACCATCATTCCCACTGGTCATTCAAAAATCCCATCATGAAGCAAATTCCCAAAGAAGTGCATTTACTCCAGATCAGACCTGCACACATCGCCCTCGTTACTCGCCATCAGACAATGGTGGTCTGGTTAAAGGGTGCGTTGGACTGTTTATCGCCCCACGGATTTTGGCATGCAGGCAGTTTGCGAGAACCATCTCCTTTTTTTGCATTGCAATAGCTGCAGTATCCAGGCTGGGTGAAGTCATGGGTCTGGTGACCCATCAAACAGCCTAAATATGGGGAGGATGGACTCAAACCCTCCATAGCTAATTGTGTTTGAAGGTGAATGCGGATGCCTGGCTGTTCTTCACTATTTAAATCCGAACATTGAACTCAGGCACCATTCATGGCTGGGTAGAGCGCCGTGTGAATGGAGAATCCTAACACGCGGAATGAGCCGAAGAAAGAAGAAAAGAAAAGGAAAGAAGGAGGGCCTTTTTTCATCCTTTACTTCTCAGAGAGGTGCTTTGCATTGCCATACATTTGGTGAAAATAGTTCCATTGAGTCTTTTGTCCTGTAACTCTGTACAAATTAGGTTTCCCACAACGATTCCCTATCAGGCTAGTCGATGGGGGATGTTTGTAAACATGGAAGTGTTTTCGTAAACGTGTTTAAAGACAATTATTTAGTCTTTTTTTATTTTTATTTTTGTGACTAACATTGTAAATTTACACCTTTTGTCATCAAAGCTGTCTTATGACTTCAGAAGACTTGTTCTACGGCCTGCTTTTATGGTACTTTTATGGTATTTTAAACATAAAAATATATATATTAAATTAGCAAACAATATATAAAAAGTTGTAAACATTCCAGAGTACAAAAAAAACAAACCTTTTAGGATGCCATAATGACAGTTCCTAGAAACAGAAGCACTGTAACCCCATGTATTTGGGTTGTTGATACAGTATATTTCCCTGGTGCTTGTCTGACCCCATGGATTATGGGTAGAGTAGTTTCATATAAGAATATGACAAAAAATATGTATGTCAGGATGATCAAAATTGGTATTCCTCTTTAAAATCCTATTAAGGCATCTTCTGCTGTCTCAGCTTTGACGTCTTGACCTTTGGTGTCAGGTTATAAAGTGTGGGGATGTTCTATATGTTATGACCAAGCTTTTAAACATCATCTGCTTCGATTAAAGTCCATAGCCACCATCCATCGCTGCCACTCCCAGAATGCAGCAATAAAGGAATAATTATATTTTAGTGGTAATAAACAGCCAAAAGCTTCCTATCATTGGCTGTGCAGTAAGCAACAAGGTGAAGAAGGTAGCCATATATTTATCGGCTGTCAGGCAACATAATGAATGTGTAGCTTAGGATACAGTGGGTCTGGAATTTCAGTATATGAGAAAAGTAAACAGAATAATGTAGTTTAAAATAGTTTCCACTTTGTCGTTGTGGGGTGTTGAGTGTAGATTAATGGAAAAAATATAATTTAAATGACTGTAGTATCAGGCTGCAACATAAAATTAAGGGAGTCTGAATACTTTCTGAATGCACTGTATACATCATAAACGTTATTTCTCAATTGTTAGTGAAACATTTTAAAAACATTACAGAATTTAGAAAATTTGAATAACATTCTTATAACCAAGCAATAACATTAATACAACATCTAAAAAACAGGATGTTTGGAACGTTCTCAGAACTTTCTAAATAAATTTTTTAACATTTCTGTAACCTAATAGAAATGTCGGGGCAGCAATGTAAACTTGTAAGCTGGGAATACACCTTAACTTATTTTGGATAAAACCTTTTCTTGGTCTACTAAAGCGATTCTGAGCCACTCAGGTGCAGAACAGAGCTGTTCTTAAGAGTGTTTTTACCTTTCTCAGCCACAGTTGAACAGAAGCTGCATTCACATAAAAACATCACATCACTGAGTCATAATCACTCATGGTTCTTGCTTGTCCTCAGAGCTGGAAGACAACACAAATGTATCAATCCGTGGATGCGAGTGCATTTGTCATTGTCATTAGCAGGCAGCAGTGACTCTCAGCCAGAGACAGATAAATTGGTCCCCGCCTTTATCCCTTTCTGATTGTACCATCAGATGCTGTATGCTGTGTGTGTGTGTACACTTTAATTTGTCCATCCCCAGATAAAAATCTCAGGCCTGCGACTGAGTGTTCTCCACTTGAAACACAAGTATCTGATGTTGAACTAATGAACATTTCTAATGTGTAATCCCCCTTTAGATTTTGACAGCAAGCTTGGTCCTGCAAATTAGAAGCAGAAGAGTTTGAGAGGCGTGTGTGCACACTGTCTTTAGATTGTGATCGGTAATCATTTCATACAGGAAAATGAGTTGCCTCATCAATCAAATGTTGTTTGCCATAGGTTACAGCTCTCCCTGAACGCCAGGCGTGTTTTTGTCTGAGCGAGCGAATAAAAAAGCAATTATCCTATGTCATCAGGCAAAGGAGATCTGCCATAATTACTTTCTCTTTTGCAAGATGGTTGTGGGCCTCCTGTCTCAAAGGACTAAAAGTACAAACGAAAAAGTACCCTTGTTTAATTTAGGAATACCTTAAAAGAAAGACAAAAAGACAGAGCTAGGGCAGACGAAAGGACGGAGACCACTGTTAGCTCGCACACATTTATAAACACATAAACACATCTGCCCGAGCCGTGTTAATAGTGCTGTGAGCTGACAGCAGACAGCTCATGAATTGAAATGGCATGTGTGTACTTCATCAGTATTCAGCAGCATATTTGAGTGGCATCTCTGCCAAACACTGTGAGCCTCCGCTGGACTGCTAAACACATCACGCCTCACTATATTTAATTCTAAACACAATAAACCTCTGTCAAACTACCAAACATGTCAAACCTAATTCCCACAGATGACTAAACATGCCAAACCAGATTTTTAAATGTGTTAAAACTTTGCTGAGGGCCGATTAGGAAATAAAATGAGCGCCACTAGACAGGGTGATTAGACTGTCCGGCCACACCATACAACCTGTTGAAAGCATCAGCCATAAGGCCAGAAACATACTCGTTTCAAGTGTACAGACATGAATAATCAGCTAACAAGTTGCAAAAATGCTGTTTAGTCATAATTATGGTGGAAGTCACCAGGGGAAGTCGTGGCCTAATGGTTAGGGAGTCTGACTTGTAACCCAAAGGTTGCAGGCGTGATTTCCCAAAGCGGACAGGAAATGACTGAGGTGCCCTTTCCCCAGTTGCTCCTCAGGCGCGGCAGTGATAGAGGCTTACAGTGAGTGTGTTTACTGTTTACTGGACGGGTTAAATTACCGTACTTGACAAATACGTCACTTCCACATCACTTTCACTAGGAATGAATATTGCCTCACTGATAGTGTTCCGTGGTGCTCCGTGATCTTCTGTAATTTAACCTGTACTGTACAACATCCCTGCATGGATCCATGTCTGGATATAGTTCCTTATCATTATTTTATAAACTAATGCTGCATTGTTATGTACACAAATGTATGAAATATGTTGAGACAGGCAAATTGTGCTGACCTTTGTGAGTGAAGCGTAGCCTGTTAAATACCTAATTTACATAAAAATGTAAAGTATTTGAAAAACGAATTGAAATACAATAGCTATCAGCACCTTGCTAAGCTAAAAAATTCTGCATTGTTGTTTCTGTGACATAACAAAACCCAGTACTCAAGGCTTGTCTGTGCCTTTAAACCATACGTATATTATATATTATTGATATATTTTATGCTAACTACCCATGTCAATAAATATAGCTTCCTGTTAGCTAGCTAATATCTTTAACATGTTGCTCCATTTTTTAATTAACATAAATTAACAACAATTAAGGTGAAAAGTGCATAAAGGCTCAAAAATGGCCTTGATATTTTCATAGAGGAGAAAACTGAACATAAGCATATAAAATGTGTGTATATACATAAAAGACAGAGAAATCAATGTAATCAAGTTATATATATATATTGCCTTTTACATGTACAGATGCACACATTTACAAAGACAGTGCTGACCTGTACAGGAATTTTGTCAACTATATGTTCCTTACAGATTTCAAATTTAGGTTAAATTCATACTTTATTTCTTTACATTTTCAGGAGTACTTTACATTTCCACAAACGATAGAAAGGTCAAATGGTAAACAGGTCACAGAAGCCCTAGAGCAGTTGTGACCTAGAGCCTAGTTTCCATTAAAGATTTGCATAAAACTTTTGCGATATTTTCTAACTGTTAATAAAAACTAATGCAAAATGATGGCATTTTCATTAACTGATATTTTGCGACGAAGGCTAAAATTTTTCCCTCTCCTGATAGGTCATTCCAAGAGTTACTTTTACATACACCATGCGGGGTTGCCAGATTTTTGTAAGAAAACCATCCCAATGGCCAATTAAAACTATCCCAAAAGGAGCCCAATGACCTTCTCGTGATCCTGTTCCAGGCGGAACTGCAGAATAAAATTTATGCTATATGTTAGGATATAAAACGCAGAATATAAAAAACCCACAGCAACAGCTTAAAAGTAGCCCATTTTTGCTGGAAAACTCCTTTCATGAATTGCCTGACAAAACACCTCCGGCGAGCATAAAAACTTTTGCTATATGTGAGAGTTTTTGCGAAATTGACATATTATCAATTTCCAGTTTCAATTTGAGCAGTTTGAAGTGTAATGGAAACACAGCTAAAGATGTCAAATTAAAGCATCGTGCCAAAATCTGACTTTAAACTTCAGTGCCTGGTTTCACAGGTAAGGCTTAGTCCCAGACTAAAATGCATGCTTGAGCTGTCTTAACTAAAAGGAACCTGCCCTGACATATCTAACATACATCAGTGCCATTGTTTTGTCTCAAGATGCACACCAGTAATGTTTAATTCTAAAACACGTTTATAAAAGCTACTTAAATGTCCTGATTTAACTAAGGTCTAGCCCTGGCTTAATCTAAACCCTGTTTGTAAAACCAGGCCCAGAAGTTTAGGATTAATCTGACAGTTCTTACAGTGTTGATGGGTTTTAGGCATCATATTAAGTGGAGTATGTTATCTCACTTCTCTGTAATTACTTTCAGACTGTTACAGTATGACTTAAGTATGCTGCCTCTCTCTCTCTCTCTCTCTCTCTCTCTCGCTCTCTCTCTGACTGTTATTCTATCAGTATAATTGAGTCTATTCTAGTATCTCTCGCCCTTCTTCCAACACACTCTTCTTGGCTTTAGAATGTCTATTTTCTTTATCTCTGAGTTTTTTCTGCCAGTCTCTTTCTTTCTGATTTTTTCTCACACCCTTTTTTCTCACACTTTAATTCTCTAGAGTTTTTAAAAGTCTAGAGTTTCTTGTTAATTCTGAAGACGTTATGAAAATCTTGTTCATGTCATTTTTGACTCTAAAATAAGAATGGAAAAATAACAAATCAGGTTTTGCTTGAAAATAGGTCAGTTTTGGGGTGCTGACATTCTCATTGGCATAATGTCAAAAGATCTTATTCTCATTATTGTAATGTGTATAATGATGTATAATTTTGAGTGTAATATATTTTTCATGGTAGTGGTGACTAATTTAGAGGCATATTTGATACAGTACATTTAGTTAAAAATCATGTTTTTTACCATTGCATTTTCATGGCTTTGTTTTAAAAAACAGTGTGTTGCCTAGCTGATAGACAGCATCCTAACTGAAAGGGACCGCATAGTGACTGAGCTGGAATAGTCATAGACAGTAACATCAAGAGCCAAAAAAAATGTTAAATGTTAAGTTTAAAAAAGCTGCTTTTACAGGTGGTATATGGTGAGAGGAGGAAGGCATTGTGGCACGTCTAAATTCATTGTGTCATATTCTGTGAGATACTGAGATGGACACGCATCTCCTTTATTGTCTATGATATCCCACAATCCTGTAAAATATTTGAAAAAATAATTTAAATGAAAATTATATGTCGTCTGAAAGTGTGTTTCAAACTATTTTATTCAGTTAGAATACACATTGTAGGTATTAAATGTTTGCTTTGTTATATTCAGTCAAATTAGCACTCATGTTTAATGGAAAACATTTAGCATTCCCTTCTTATGCTAACTTTGCATTATAAACAAACCATGTTTGTTTTGAGATGGGTCAAATCGGACCTGAATCTTAACATGTAGGACATCGAACTGTAACATTGTAGTGCAAGAAGCTATGCACAATAGACAGAATACCAGAAGGACTAACAGAGAAAAAGCCATCAGGCAAATTGTGTGTTCATAGTGTGCTGTGGACAGATGTACAGATTGAAATAATTCATGGCATGTTAATGGGATTGTGGCGAGGTTTTTGAACTGTTGTGAAGCTGGTTGCTGAATTATTAAACACCCATGACCTAAATCCCTTAGTGATATTTGGGTCCACAAGAAGGACAAAAGCAAGAATTAGATTGCACACTTTCTCCTTTACTTTGATATGTGTAAAAAACCTCATTCCACTTCAGACCCATTTCAGTGTGTGTGCTCTGTTTTGTATTGTTGTATTGTACGGTTTATTGTGAGACCTGCATTTGACCAAATCCCATTGAGTCTGAAACACACAGAATGTTGTACACAAATGCTACATGAATAGACATGCAAATTCTGCTGAAAGAGTGAAAGAACCCATTTTATCAAAGAATAATAAAAAGAAGTGGACAGTAAAAAAGAAAAACTAAATTCCTTAACTAGAGATCGAATAGATCTTCTGCTATAGAATTTAAAGTCATTTTTGCAATAACAGCTTTGTCCTGTTGAACGCACAGTGGTGTTGATTTGTTGGTATGTTCAATTCTTTAGTGATGTCTTTAAAAGGTGCTATTAATAAGTATAAATACAAAGTATAAAAATTAAATATAAATACTGATAACAAAAATGATCAAACAAGGTAACATGCAAAGAGAGGAAATCAATTCTGTGTATCATTTAGAGAACTGTTTTGTTTGCTTATGTCTACATGGTGTCATGTCTGCTATGTGTAAATATGTTGGGTGTGCATTAGGCAGGAATAGGTGTGTGTTTGTGTGGTCTTGTTTTTCTGCCACTCTGGGGACCATGAGGATGGTAAAAGTCACACACACCTACATTGTGGGGACAAGCCAGCGTTCACCACGAGGGAAACTGATTATGAAACATACTAAATTATGCTTTTCTAAAATGTAAAAAAACAGAAAGGTTTCTGTGAGGGTTGGGTTTAGGAGTAGGGTGAGGGTTAGGGGATAGAATATAAAAGTCATTATGTCTATGGAAAGTCCCCATAAGGCATAGAAACAGGTTTGTGTGTGTTTAAAACTGGGCACACTCTCAGGTTGCTCTTTGCTTAATTCAAAGACATAAAGACCTGCTACTAAAGCATTTGTCACGGTTTGCAAGTGTATTGACAACTTTTATCTTGAATATAAATGTAGGCGTACTAGATAAACCTATTAACATTAATGCAAATTTTATTTGCATTATGTTTTGCATTTATTTGCTTCTTTTGGCAAAAAAAGCTGTGTCATCACATTTTTGTGACAGCCGCTCTGATGTTCTCAGTTCACCTTGCACTGGCAACTGTTTGTAACTATATCATGTACAGGCTACTGTAACTCTCTGCTTTTGCTGCTGTGTAAACACAATATCACATTTGGTCATGTAAACTTCAACCTCATTAACTGTGTGAGAGATACACACACACACACACCTGTTTATTCAGAATAAAGCTCACACGCAGACTTTGAGGTGGTGAATGGAAATGTTTAACTGTTAGAGGTTAATGGATCGCTGGGATATTTACCGATGGTATTTACGTGACCTTACGTGCATGTCACACTTGTACACAGACACATACAGACCCTAAGATGCATTGCAAGTCATGGAATCCATACGCCCACTTCATGTTTTTTCTCTCAGAGGGTTCATTTGAGCGCTGCGCTCTGAGTGCTGGAGGTAATCTATACCACAGATGTACTCTGTCACACACACACACAAACTGGTGCATGGCTGTTACATTTTAATTACTAATGCATTAGAGATGAGAGAGGCAGCATGGGGTGGGCAACCATGTAGAGCAAAACATCTCCCTCCTCTAGGTCATTTAATGATGGCTTTGTGTAAAGCGCCAGACATGTGTGTGTGAGTGTAAAGAACTATCAATATGCTTAATGGGTTGATTTTATTTTAATGACGCTAAGTGACAGTTGAAACAGTGTAATCTAATCTCTTTACTGCAGACATAATTATCATTATAGTCCACAGGGCTGTGAACGTCCCTTTAGAGGGACTTGAATGCTTAGAACCCTTTCTAAACACATACACAAAACTATGATGTCTTTGTTTTCTGCCTCCCAAACAAAACATGCTCATTCACATCTACTGTCCGAATCTGAAATCATCTCACGTTCATGTTTCTTTCCCTCTGTGGAACACAAAAGGAGATATTCTGCACAATTTCCAGACACTGAAAGTAAAAGATTAACAGGGGCTGTCAAACTCTTAAAATGACAATATCAGCTGATAAACACTGACAATTCAGCCTTTCAACTTAATCATAAGTTGTAGTCACAATATTTTTACAATATGAATCATGTTGCTTCTAAAGTTCAAACCCTGAGTGTTCACAATAAATGGTGTTGAGTGTGCTGTACAAATAAAGTTATTGTGATCTTGAACACACACTTAAGACATGTGAACTATCCCTTTAATAAAAGTGTATGTGAGAGAGAAATAGAGAGAGCGAGAGACAGAGAGAGAGGCATTGCTTGCAGATATTTCTCTGATAGTTTGGTGATAGTTGCACTGATAAAATAAAAGTTTCACTTTGTATCTCACACTCACTCAAAATAGGCAGCTGGTCTCAGGTCAGGCTAATAAATATAAACTGAGCAGTAAGTCATTGATGTTGTGAGGGGATGTTGAAATGCTGTGTAGCCTTCATAACAGTAAAAAAACAGTAGAAGCAGTGTCTCTCTCAAGAGCGCACTTGAGTTTGCACATACACCTGGCAGACAGATAAAAGCTCCATTAGATCAGCCTACCGCTGTGTGCTGATAGCTCCTAATGGCATCAGGCCTCAAAGAGCGTGACTTCAATACAGGCCAGAAAGGCACACACACACACTAAATAATGTCGTAATGAAGGTTGAAAGGAACATCATGTAATCCATCTAATTGGAAAGCTGCTGGTATATGCACTGCTTTAAATTTCTATTCCCTGTCATGACAAGGTGAAAACCTTTGATTGGCAAACTGGCGAGATTCCCCATTTTAGTTTCCGAAAAAACAGGGCTACCGTCAGAGCAGGGCTTTCATGTTCCTGCAGAGTTTAGTTCCAACCCTAATCAAACACACCTGGCTGTAATTGTCTAGTACTCCTGAAGACCTTGATGAGCGTGATAAAAATGTTTTCTGTATAGCTGCTTTGCAACAATGCATGCTGGGAAAGCAATATAGAAATGCAATAGAATTGAATAGCTGCTTCTGGTGCTTGATTGGCTGAACTCTGCAGGATGGTTGCCCTCCTGGATTGGATTTAAATAGATCTGATTTACTTTTCTTCTTCCCCTTCACAGTGTTTCTGTGATCAGTCATGGTGTTGGGGAGGCCTCAGCACTGCACATTTTGGACGTCTTCTTTATCTACACTCAATAGCTCATTATTAGACTGCTTCTGAACTGAAGTATGTTCTCTTTCTTAGGTTTTCTTTCAGTGTTAGGACCTTTTAAACCCTATTATATAAAGAGTAAGCATTTATTACAGTAATATGCAATACAGCATGAGAGGATACGCTATATTTTAAAGATAGTCATGGCTAAAGTCTGTTGTTAGGAGCAACTATTGGTCTCTTTAACCCCTTCAGCTGTGACAATACACAATATAGCATTAAGCATTAATGGCCATAGCAAATTCATTGTGTTGCATCCTTGCGCTAAAAGGTCCATACAGTCCATGACACATATACTAAGGCTTCTATATAGGTGCTATGCAGTGACATACACAGTAGCTCTAGGAGAAAATCTGAACATGTGTTTTGAAAGACTTTTATACGACACCAGCATCCAAACCAAGTCAGTTTATATTTAACCACTACAGTGCAAACCGTAAACCACAGTGACCCAGATGAAGGATTATACATTATAGTCTATATGGTGCTTGCCCTACCGTGTGTGTGTGCTAGACCATGTCGTTACCTCTCATCTCTTTGAAAAACCCTCCATGACCCCACAGCCATCATTTTGTTCCTTATGTTTCTTCATGGTTGAAATCACCCCATCTTAACATCATAGCCATGAGATGACAGGAAATTACACCCTGTCACCCTCTTTTTCACACACACACAACAACACACACACACACACACAGAATATTAGAGACAATGTGGAAAAAAAGAGCGAGCAAAGTGTTTATTGATATTAACATCCATTGCAGCTGATCCTAATCACAGGTGCACAGCACTGAATGTAGGCATAACTGGGTGCTGAATATTTTGAGATCTGATCAATTAAACCACATTCACAGTAAGAATCAAAAGCAGTTCAAAATGCATGTGACCAGACATTGCATTTGAGGATAAACAAGAGTATCACCAAACAACAGTGCAGAACTCCCTCAGTGACCGAAACACTCTCTGGCCAAGTCTGATCACAAATTGCACCAGATAATCAGATAATGCATTTGAGATGAAAAGTTACTACCAGGTTTAAACTTGAAAGGGCTGTTAATAAAAAAAAATCTTATAAAGAGAGGCATGAATTCAGGTGACTACACGCAGAGCAGAGGGTATATGAGGCTCTGCGGTCGTTAGAAGAGAAATATCTGCCCTCCTCTTGACAACATTTTGACATGACAAAGACATCAGGAAACACACACATACGTACACACTTCACTACTGTACACTCATTTGTGAGTAAAAGGAGAAGCAGAGGGTTGTGTGTGTGAGTGTGGGGTTAATGTTT
>JAZGTI010016780.1:0-12579 GCA_036877585.1 Botia kubotai
AAGGAATGCTGATGGAAATATGTGTGGTATTTTGCAATTTGTTATCTCCTTCAAAAAATAAGTAAACAAAAAAAACTAGATTAGACACAGTGCATTGTACAACTGTCATTAAAGTGTGGAATGTTAACAGTATGTGAATTTCCAAGGAATGTTATTTTACTAACCAACATTATTGTACTAAGCTACTTCAACTAATCTGCTTTGTACTTTTACAATATTGCAATAACCGCCGTAATAATACAGGTGACAAAATAGTTGGCCACCTGATTACACAAATCACATCAAATATTAAGTAGAAGATACAAAGTTCTTCTGTCTATGTATTTAACCGACATCTAGGTACACAAAACAGTAAGTAAAAAAGAGGTGCAGCAAATGAAAGGGGAACTCCAGGAATTTTAATGGAGGGATTTTTTGTTGCCCAGCAATCTCCCTCTCTTTCTCTCTCTCTCTCTGTGTAGGAGGTTACATAAGTCTATTGTAGGGAGGATCCGACGACCGATGGTGTACTACTGTAAATAACACTGCTCCATCCACACAATCTCTAGCCTTTGAACCTCATCAGTCTCCCACTGCAGGCACAGAGACCCCATCCCTGCATCTGCTGATATTTACATCCTCCCAGTAAAGCAGGAGGAGGAGGACATGCCGTAGGTTGCCTAGATGTTGCTCAGATCTGGATCTTGTTTGTCCAGCAATATGAGTTATGTGTTGATGTCCATCTAAAAGAAAAGGAGCCGCTGGGATAAGCTCTTAATCATGGGCACATCAGTTAAGGAGTGGAGGTCCTCCCTTATTCAAGAAAGAATCGCTTCTTTTCTAATCCTTTTTGTCCCTTTTCTTCCATTTTCTTGTCAGGCAAATAGATGATGAAATACCAAGGAAATACTTAAGTTCAAAGTGAAGCATTTTGGTGAAGTTTTAGTCCACGAGGAGAATAAAAGTACACATGGATTTCAGAATGGACTTATAAAGAGTGGCCATTTTTAAAAGTACAAGGCATTATTTCATTGTATTTTATTGGGGTTAGGAGGTGCATTGTGGGAATGTGTGTTGGGCTGCATTGCAGATTCAAAACTTGAACCTCAGCACCACAGCTCAATGTCTCACAACCATACATGGTTCTTTTTAACCATACATGGACTCTTTGCATCATTTGATTCAACCTATGAACTTATAAAACATTTAGTCTCTTCTCTGTCCAAATGTTAGCACAGGGACAGCCATATGTTAGACCCAGATAAATCAGCCTTATTGACTTGCTGGTCTTGCAAACCATACAGATTAGAGCATTAGAGAACTAATGAGGCTGCAGGGAACTGAGAGCCGCTTCATGTTACCTTGAACTGCAGCTCTCTGGGAAACACAAAACAGACATGCCTTGCGTTGAAAACAGTACCACAGCTGCTGTCGGAAATCAAACACAACAGCTTGTTCTTTTGTGTTGGGTTCAACCTAATCCAAACTGTGCTTTTCAGTGAAACTCCACTGAAAGGATTACAGCAGTGACATATGAGAATTAAATTAGTCACTGACTCACTCGCTGACATACAAGTTATTTTGAGTTCAGAGTTTCAAACTTTTGCTGTTTTTTTCCCAAGTATGCTTGTCGTCAGGGTTGTCCAGTGTTCTTCATAGCTTCCATAAGGACAGTATTAAAGTTCAACATAGCCCAGATGTTCACTCTTCACAAATTTAGTTATTATACGTGTGATAAACATAGCACTACAGCATATGTTTGTCTGTACCACAAATATAGATCAATACGTAAAATGCATTAGGGTCATTTAATGGCTTTTTGTCTTCCTGACCTTGTTTAAATATTCATAATCAGATGAAAGATTATCCTCCACAGAGGAAAGGAAGCAGACCATCACAAGAACCTGGGTCTATATCTGTCCAACCACTGTCCATACAGTTTGAACTTTTAGTATGGCTCATTGAACGTCTGCAGACCATACGACTCCTTGTCTTATATACCTCCTGCCTGCCTTCCATTTGCTCTTCCTCCAAGTGGTTTGATTATTTGTGCTGAATACTAATTTTAGCTAAGGGGGAAAAATAAGCAACATTGTATAAGAAAGGTCTCTTTGCACCGATAAGTGGATCTAATGCTGTTTAATTCTATATTTGCATTACAGAATATTACACAATTGAAAATGGCAGAATATAATGTCTGACTGATGCATTATCTATACTCTTCACTCACACATCAACTTAACCAGATTACTCCACACAAATGTAAATATTTTGAGTAGGACCTATGCCTAATAAAAGAATGTTTCATTTATGTGGTTATTTAGAGAGGTGCTATAAATAAATATATCTCAATCCACTTTTGTTCAGCTGTCTGGGTTTAAGCAGTGAATATATCTGCCTGAGAGAGGTTACCGTTTGAATGGCAGAGGTCTTACACTTGTAGAGTTAACGCCTCGCTTGTTACTTTCTGAGGTAAAATACCCACCCTTCTATCACCCTGACAGTTCTGACAGCCATTCAGAGAACCCTGAAGAGCCCCAGTGCGCAATCAAAGGGCTTTTATTGAAAGAATCCAAAACTAGCCTGTGAGGACAGAGGGGCGGGGCCAGCTGTCATGGTGACAGCTCTGCAGCGCGGCTGTAAATTATCCTTAAAGATTGAGAGAACTCCAAGATGCCGTTAGTAGGTTTTGGTGTTTGGGGTAGGCCTTGTGGTGGTGTTAGCTGTACATAATAGATATTAAAAAGAAAGGAGTTAGTCTTGTTGATCGTCTTTATTTTAAACTTGTTTTGTGTTTCTCGCACTCCCTTTCCCTGAAGCAGAGCCATAAGGGAGACATATAACCCAAAACATTAACGATAAGTTTTGTTTTCAGTTTTCAACTTGTACTGGAGGACACTACTGTACAGAAAATGATTGCAAATAATATTATTACTATCAAATTTGAATGTTCGCAGGTGGTCAAAAGCATTTACGTGCATGTTATGTTTCAGTTTTGACTCTTTTAATGTTGTAAATTCAAATTTTATGAAGCTTATGTGGTCACAGCACCATATGCCACAAACAACTTTACATGAATTTTAATGATTAACAACAACAAACATTTTTGGAAAAACGTCTTGTCATTTTTGAAAAAACAGCTTGGCAGCTGTAAGGCTGTATTAAAGGCCTATTTAGCAACATCTGTTGTGAACGTTCAAGTGTCAAAATCTAGATTTAGTGCATGCATGCTTTTTTATTTTTCTCAAAGAAAACAGAGACAATTCTGAAGTTACATCTTAATTTTGGTGAAAATATACGCCCAGAGCACCAGTGAGTCTGATGTTGTTCATTAAAAAAAGATCCACACCATCAGTTTTATCCACAACACTAGAAGCTTTAGCTGAGACTTACTCTGAATCATACAGATGGAAATACTAATGCAGTTTCCTTCAGAATGAGGGTTCTGAGGGAAATTGAGAACTAATTTTGCAGGTGCTTTAGGGTCAGGGTTGGAACACATATATGTTTACATTATCACTACCAAGGTAATGTATGAAGTGCTTCTTTCAGCTGATGTGTCATTTCATATTCTGAGCTTTCCTGTAGCTCAGTGGTTAGAGCATGGCGTTAACAACGCCAAGGTCATGGGTTCAATCCCAGGGATTGCACATACTTAATGTGTAGTATAATACAATGTAAGTCGCTTTGGATAAAAGCGTCTGCCAAATGTAAATGTAATTTACAAATGTAAATGTAATTCTTTTAAAAATGGTTATCATTATCAGTTATCATGTTGTGATTGAAAGACAGCACAATGTTTATATGTGTATTCTACTACAAAACCACATGGATCTGTGTGAATATGACAATGTAGGGGACATTGTTCTATCTGTAATGTTCTATATGTATGTTTTTCCCATCTAGAGATTTCTGAACAATTCAATACACCTCCCTATACAATTCTCCTCAGAGAATTAGTATTCTCTCCAGACAGATACAAAAACATGAAGACAACAAAACATCTCCAGTCCAGGCAAGAGTGCATTGTTTGAGTGAATGTTAAGAAACATTTCACACTAAACACTTTTTTTTCTATATCAATTCATTCATACTAGGAAGCAGTAGAAATAGAAGAAGAGGAAATAGAAAGCCTTGCAGTTTTGGAATGATATGAGGGTGAGCAGATAATGGCAGATTTTTGTGGGCATTTTGTAGATAGAACTGATCAGAGTAAAAGAAGAAAGTACACATATAAATAGAAAACTACTTTATTAACACTATTATTAATTAGTGTTAATCACTGGGGTCTGCAGTGATAGGTATTATCACTGGGGTCTGCAGTGAGGTTCTGAAACCATTGCAGTCTTTATCATCTAAAAACAGCTCCCATATGCTTCCTAAAAGTGGTTAAATCACTTTTTATATGAAGAATACTTTGTATAAGTATTGTTTAAACAAAATTAAGATGAAGACAAAACATTTACAAAATGGTCAGTCTCCTGGTCCCATAATGACATTGCTCTTTGGCCCCCATGTTTAGCTATTTTAAATGTACTGAAGTCTATGAGCTGATTAAAAATAGAGTTATGTAACAGAAATTGTGCAATTCTCTCAGATGAATTTTTCACCAGCAAGTCAAATCACTGAAATTACTTTGACTGTGACAGACATGCAGGCAGGACAGGATAAGGATAACGAGATGCATGCATGTTTTTACCATGCATTACAACTGTAATTGATTTGTGGATTGGAGCATCTTCAAAAATATTCCTAGCTCTTGGGCAATTTAGGCCATGAAGGCCTTAAGGGAAAAGAACATGAGCAACACACAAATTAAAAAATGTCACCTTCTTGATACAAAGTTATGTCATCTTTAAAAACCTTTAACGCTAAATTTTTGGCCTTCGAGGCCCTTTGACTACACATAAAGATGAAGAGTTTTATGGGTTTCAAAAGAGAGATGCGAGGCAAAGACATCTTATTTTTAGTTCGAGTCTGATGTTTTGAGGGGTATAATTAAATCACAAAAAATGTAACAAGGTGTGACCTATACAAACAGTAGTTATGCCTCTTTAAATATACATTGTACACAAGCACAATGCTTTAATCCTGCTTGCTTAAACAAGCAAAACATGAAATCACAGCAGCAATACATTTTGTATACACAGATATTCAATACACATAGACATGCTGCAAAGACTTTTTTCAGACCTGCTTTCATTGACCCTTACCCGTTATGTTGTTATTTAAAGTATGCTAAAAATATAAGAGAAAGCTATTACTGTCATCAAGATTTTTTTGTGCATACCAACCCTCCTATTCATTGCTAGATTATAAATTTGGTCCTTTGTCATTTGCACTGCAGCGGTGAAATGAATAGTTAATATTGCAACATGATTGTTATTTAGCAAAACTTTACCAAAAGTTTTAGCAAAGCTAAAGTGTTTAGCAAAGCTACCAAAAGTTATTAGGACTGATATCTGGACACACAAATGAACAATTTCTATGCAAAATTAACTTGTCATTGCCAGGTTTGCTGTGCAAATGTGGATACATTAATGTTAATAGCTTATTTCAAACTGGCAGGTTTATTCATCAGATTATTTTTCAAGCATATTTTAAAATAAATTTAATATTTTTTTAAATAATTTTCTTCCGTTTTTAAACAAAAAGTACTGTTATTTCAGTATTGCAATTGCATAAATAGCATAAAAATGCATAAATAGCCTTCATTACAGATACAGTCATCTCCCTTTATTTTGTCCATTTGTGACAAGGCTTTTGCAATTACATACTCTTACACATGTGAGTGCAATGCAGTTTTGCATTTTAAAGAGCATGTTGTTGTACTACTGTAGTATTACATGCAGAACCCATAATGTTACATTCTTAACATTCTTCAGTCTTCATTTAACACATGTATATTAGCAAACGTTGTTTTACAGTACTGTGAAAAAAATCTTTTTGTAATGCTGCATTAAAATAATTTGAATATTTTATTTTACAAAATGTTCCTAGCCAAATGAAATACTCACATCTGAAAAATAGCTGTGAAATGGAAACTAAAAAGCATTCTAAAGAAGAAGAAACTGACAAATAAAAACTTTTAGCAATATCAGGCGCATTTAGATGTTCCAGTGCCATTCCAGTTCAATTAAAACACTTTAATGGAAATGCATATTCAATAGAAAAAGCTCATTTAAAAGTTGAAACGCAATAGTTAGAATAGACTTTTTCAGCCAAAGTTTAAAAGTAAACCCTGCCTACATCCAAAACAACCCCAGTTGTTATGTGCAGTTATGTGCAAACAGCTTCAGTTTCCTTCTTTATCATATGTTAACATTAAAATCATTTCAAGCTTTTTCAAGCTTTTTTCTCTCAGAGAATAATATGGTGTGTTAGTTGGTAAATGGATTGAGAAATGATTTTGAATAGTAATGCTCTGTATATATGAGAAAGAACTGAACTGAAAACACAGATCCAAAGTTATTCTGCCTCTCGTACCTCTCTTGCTTTTAAAGCCTCAGGAAAGCAGCTGTCCCTGAATAATAGATTACGGTGAGCAGAGCTCATTGCAGCCGTCCACTCTGCTTTTGTATCAGTTGGCCTGTCCGGCACAAAGCCTCTCTCTCTCTCTCTTTTCTCTTTCTTTCAGAATCAACCTCTGTTGATTTTGTAACCTCATGAAAAGACAACTTCAAACACCCGCTTTCATCAGTCCTCACATTTTCACCCAGGTCAAATATTTATGCAGATTCTGCTTTACATAAGCTGTGCTTTCTGTTTGTGTTCTTGGTGTGTTATTAAAGCTGCAATCCATAACTTTTGCCTCTCCATCACCATCTCTGTTTGAAATATTAAATTACAAGTTGCCTGTGGATGTATTTTCTTAATGGGATGACAAGTTTAAATTCTGATGAAATTGCTGTAAGAACAAGCTACAAATGCTCCACCATTCCAGCACACATACACGCGATTTTTCCTCTGTGTTTACAGACCACAAACCATTTTGTAATTATAAGTCAAACTGACATTTCCCAAAAAAAAGGTATTCAACAGATCAAATTATACATTTTTATATTTAAATTTAAATTTACTGTTGTGAATTGGTAAAGAGTAAAGGTAAAAAGGTAAGGAAAGTGTTTTGAACACGTGATCAAAATGTAAAAATTTAAAAAATTTCAGACTAACTCTAAAATCTAAGTTTAGTTGTTTATGATATAAAACAAATAACAGGTTAACACAGTTGCTTACATCACAGTGTTCTTTAATTACAAAACAGCCCGAGAAAAATAACCAGCAACCAGCCTGGCAAAAAAAGACCACAGTAATTTGATTGGCATTGAATGGTGTATGATCCATAGAATGAACAGAATGATAATCTTTAGGTTTATAAAGACTCTAAAGACTTATTGAGGCACCTGGTATGACACAGTATGTGAACATTTTATGTTAGCTATGTTAGTCTGTTTCTGACCTTACTTGCATGCATTTCATAACATCTATTGTAGAGTTTAAAAAAATAGCAACTTAAAATTTTAGTGTATAACAAAAATAAACATTACAGCTCATGTGCCAAAAACATATTTTTGTTTTGCATGCACCCAATTCAGTTTTGCAGTTCTGCCACAGTTCACTTTGGTAAATTATTTTGCAAACCCTTAAGAAACAGACAAACTTAAAGGGCGGTAAGAATTTAAGTACAAGCATCATGAAACATGTAATAATCGGTCCACTTCAGATCTATTTGTTACGATATACCTGAAAGTAGTTGTCTTAAAAAGTGGACCTGTTCACATTCACTCTGGATTTGCTATGTAGTTGTGTGTAGTGTATATGCAGTGCTGGGTAGAATACTTGGGGATTGTAATCAGTTAGGGATTATAAACTACATGACAGAATTGTAGTCAATAACATAATCCCTTAGATTAAACATTTTTGGTAATGTAATTTGACTACTTTTTGTTTACTTTTAGATTATTTTTATTATTATTATCCATCATGAGAAAGTCTGGTCTAATACCTAAACTTTGTCATCTCTGAGCAGAAATATTTACTTTAGGTAAAATTTCAGCATTTAACAACACATTCCCATGTTCACAGTGTCAGTATGTGTTTTCTTTCATTGTTTCATTTTATAATTATTGATTTTAATCTGACATATCAGCTATCAACTCACAAACCCAAGTTTAGGAACTCTTACAATAAAATAAATTTAGTAAAATGTGCTATTGGTACAAAAAATAAAAAAGTATACTTTTTATGTACCTTTTAGGTTGTAAGTTGTAAAGTTTCAAAACTCAAAAATAGTCAAAAGTAGTACTCAGGTATACTAATACTTTCTACATAAAGTATACCTAAAAATATACTTGAACTTTACTTAAGTATGCTTAATAAAACTTACTTGAAGTATACACTTTTTTGCAAGAGAAACCCATCAATCACAGACCCAAGTATGTTTGCATTTCTGGAGTTTCGAGAATTACGGCTGCTTATAAATTAAGGTGCTTTGGTCTCACCAAGTATATTAAAGCTCACAAAGTATATGTAAGTTTTAAGTTTATGAAAAAATATAAGCTTTCCTGTAGCTCAGTGGTACAGGAAAGCTCAGTGGTCAATTTTAGTATTTACTAAAATAGTAATTGTACTCTGATTACAAGTATTTTAAAGTGCTTGATTTTTAGAATCTGATTACATAACCCAGATTACATGTAATCAGTTACTACCCAGCACTAAATATATGCTTTTCAGTATTTTTCAGTAAACATTGATGTCGTCTACATCTCAGGTAAGAGGCAAAGGAGGCAAAAACAAACTATATTGTGTACTTGTTTAGCATGTGGTTGTGGTGGTATTGTATGTATTTGTGTAGTTTTAAATCATATTAAAATGTTCAATATGAAATATTAAAAAATCAGCAGTTGTAAGAGTGTTCCAGTGGTTTCATGCAAGTCTCAAGAAACATCAGCAAAAATCACAGTGATACTAATGTATACATTCATCAATAAATGCTCAGTCTCCTGAAACTATCTGCTTTCACCGAGTTTAGTGAAACAATTCTGTTTTATATTTATGTGATATCTGGCTTTGTAACTTCCTGCTACTTGACACAATGACCATCTGATCAATTAAAATGTTTGTGCACCTAAATGTTATGCACATATAAACAGTTTTGTTACAAATGCCAGTATTTTTTTCTCTGAGATATTGGCCCAAAGTACAACAATCTAGTGTTTTGGTACCTGCTAAAATTACTCTTAAATAGAAACTAGAGATATGACTAATTTTATTTTCATTTGTGCTGCAAATTGCTAAATTAATTTCTATAGAAAATACTGATTGGCAATCACAAAGCAACCCACATGTGTCTTTGTGGGGCCTCCTTTTACCTCCTTATTTTTAATTGGCTACTGGGGTCTGATTTGGCTCCACAGCTTGGGTGGAGTCTGTACTCTGATAGGTTGCGTCACACTGACTTGTCTCCAGCTCATGGGTGGAGTCTGCACACTGAGACAGTTCTCTCTCTCCTGCCTCCAGACTGGTGTCACACTTGGAGGCTCTACGTGTTTGCTGATAGGACAGACAGAGCTCCTCCCATTTCCTTCTGTTGGCATCTATTCCATCTACCATTGGTTGAAGCTTCCTATTTAACTTCACAAGAGCCTGTAAAATGCCTTTATTATCATCATTGAGTACAGTTTAGTTTAAAGTAATTTCGCTCATATATTTATTTTCTTAGTTTACCTTATACAGGGGCATATAAATTGCCATCAATCCATTCCAACTGGAGTCCAGGAAGTTCATCTTTACGATTACGGTCAAAAATGGCCTGAATAAAATTGTTTAAAATTAACTTTAAAGGCTAAATTAGCAATGATTTGGATGAGGGATAGTGGCATTTGGTGTATAAGGGTAATACTTATGGCTGGTGTCAACTTTAGCTCTGATCGCTCTCTGTCCCCCTGTTCAAAAAATTCACTGGTCACCAGTTCAGCCACCTGGAATTACAGAGATATGATACTATTCTAAAGTCCAATATGATTTGGTTGAATTAACGACTATTGAATTAATTAATTAACAACTTCTGTGTTTTAAAATGGGATAAAATTATGGGATAAAATTGTATAATCTGTCTATCTAACCTGTTTTGAGATCTTCCATGGTCGAGTCACAGCACCCAAGTCGCATGCAGTCATCAGCATAGATCTAATATGTACAAATATCAAAACCATTCACAGGAGCTTCTGGAATGTTCCTTACCAAGTGTACAACAGTTTATCAATGATCCTGTTTTTTTAAGCTTAGTTGTTTAGTTTAAGCGATTCCCACTTGTAAATGTAGCTTTGTAGTCTTGGCTTGTTGGTTTTTAGGGCAAAATTTTAAATGCTCTCTCTCACTCTCGTCTGCTAAATGAATAAATGTAAATGTAAATGTAAACCTACATTAAGACTCTCACCTGAAAATGTCTCTGTGGTCTTTATTGCTCCAACTGAATTGTCCAGAGAGAACACACTCAAAAACTGTAGTTCTTCTCCTTTGTGTCCGACAAAAAATAAAGATGTAATAAAATAGACTTAGTAAATGAAGAATTTGACATTTGAAATGGGTGATGTTGCATTTCAGAATCTAAACATTTAAATTCTTGAAGTGCTGTTTACATGAATTTTATTGCATGTTCATTAACATATATATTTGAGATCTCCGTATCTGAATAAAAGCTACCAAGGGGCTTAATATCACCTTTCCTGCATCTGTTCAGAAGGCGCCTCTCTGTGGCCCACACATGAATTACATGCACCAAGTGAATATTTGAGTGAGGTAAATATGTCCTGTGACACTAATACTTACTTGAAGTACAAGGTGAGATCTGTTGCCAGAATGGCTTGTTTCAACAGCTGCATCATGTTGCTGTACTCTTTAGAGCACAGATTCGCAAAGATGTTGTGACCCTGTTGAAGGTATAAGACTCTATTTTTAAACTGATCATTCTGTTTACAACACTAGATGACATATAAATAAACACATGCAATTGACAGATGCACAAAAAGGTTTTAAGCATGTTTTATGCTAATAACAAAAATAATGTACATGGTAGATGACATAATATTTTTAATATTATAAAAAGTGTACTCATTTTTTCCCCTCCTTGTTAGGAAGTAAAAAGTACCTAAATTTACTCCACTCTCCCTCTCTATATATTATATCTTAAGGTCTAAATAATGTTTCATTTAAGAAATCATCATTCAGAAATACAAAGCCCTGTCCTTTCAGCTGAAATAAAGCCAATTTCAAAGCCAGTAATCACAACACACCCCAGAGTATTATTCATAAACAGTGTCTCCCAACTTCTTCAAACATGTTCAACCTCTGTAACAGAAAGCAATTTTTTCTCTCTTTGCTTCAGTGCAACTAACCCAAGGGTGGAATCTCCTTAGCACAGTTAATTGGTGTTGGTTGAGAAAGCTCAATGGACATCCACAGGAAATCGATACAGAGCCTGGTCATGATTAAACAGCTCACAACTCAAGCACCCACTTAATCAAACACTGACAGCCAATTGCATTTGTTCTATCCACTGAGACATGCAAATGTGGATAGAGTTAAAATTGTCATTTCTGTGAAACCATTATAAGGCGGTGCTAAAGGGACATGGTATTAATCCATGTGATTTCACCCCCACTGTGATTAGATATATAGCAACTGGCTAGCAACCAGTTAGAATGACTTAGAAACTACTTAACATCAATCTAGCAACTTATCAAAACACCTTAGCAACACCCTAGAAACCACCCAGTACAACAAATGTACAGCTTTAAACCCTAAAATTTCCCAAATATTTCAACTTTACCAAGGTTTTTCAACCACCCAGTAATTTTTTAAGATGTTAGGAAGTCAGTAAACTCTTCGCTCTGTAGAATCATGACAGCATGGTTGAAATGGTGATGCTCAAGTGTGGCGGATGTTCCATACAACAGTGATAGTGCAGACCCAGACCTGTGGGACAAACACAGAGAAAATCTACAACCAGCAGGTTATACTGCTGTACAAACACTGCTGTATAAACACGTGAGTACAACAAAATAGACTATTATATGTGCTTTATCTGAGGAGCCACTAAATATTGCAGTTAAGAAGTTTTCAATGGGTGGGTTACAGGTCTATTCTGATTGGATTGTGGACAGCATTGAAAAAATAATTATAATCATACAATGCAACTAACTATAAAATAGTTATGATAATAATGTGCATAGTTAGCATAACACAATAAGACAATAACGCTGGATAATCAGATTTGAAAAGGGGAGAGAATGTGCTTTCTTTTTAATTAGTTAAAGATCATTCAGTCAAACTCTACGAACTCTAAATTTAAATTGCCAGTTTAGGCAGGTATAGTAGTTGTCAATACTCAAAAAACATATTGTTGTCTATTGTTGTCATGTTGAGCACATTACAGTTCATAAAAGTTTAGAAAATGTTTGATTTGGGCAAATAATTTTGTTACCGTCTTGAAGCTCCACTTAATGTTTAATAAAATCTGGGTCATGAAGCATGACAACTTAAGCTCTAAATTATTTCAATATATTCTTGACTCACTTGGCCTGAAAGGCATTATTTGTT
>JAZGTI010016781.1:0-12579 GCA_036877585.1 Botia kubotai
GCACTTGGATGGGTTAAATGCAGAGCACAATTTCCGAGTATGGGTCACCATACTTGGCCTCACGTCACGTCCTGTGTTTGGAGTCTTTGCCTACCTGTTCTTCTCAGCCATATTACTGAAACTAGTTAAATTACCTATATTATAATATTATAAAAACATCTTATAATGTCTTATGGTTTGTTTACTTATATGTGCATGTAAGACAACATCAGGCAATAGTGCAAATACATGCTCTACAAAGGTGTGGTTTTTGCTATACTATGCATGTCATTGTATTTTCCCATTAAATGGCAGAATTCCATAAAATCACATTTAGGCAATTGGCAGACACTTTTATTCAAAGCGACATACAGTTCACTCCAACTATACCAACTGAGTATGTGTATCCCCTGGGAACTGAACCCATGACCTTTGCGCTACAAATGCAATGCTTTACGAGTTGAGCTACAGGAACACATCCTCCCACAGTAAACTCCATGATGCATGAATTATTTTCTTCAGCATGTTAAAAGTCAAACATTGCTGGATCTCTCCAAAGACTTCTATAACAGTTAGTTAATTCATAAAAGCACAAGCAAAATTTTCTTGCCCGTGTTAATGTGGCTCTTAAAATCAGTTGTGAAACATCAAACGTGTCACACCAAGTCACTGCAAAGATGTTCCTAGCAACAGGTCCACAATAAAGACATTATACCCCGAGTATGATTTACTTCTGCACCTGTTCTGAGCGCTACACACCCCTTTCATAAACAAGAGCTCCTTTACTAGCACTTTACCTTGGAGCACTATTGTGCAAAGCAGTTTGAAACAAACCTCTCAATGATATCTGCCATCTTTCCATTCGTGTTGAAATCCAATCACCCAGAAATCTCTGAAGAGGCAAATAAAGGAGCAGTGATATGATAAGTGGTAACTTGCGAAAGGGCCAACCAAACCGGCAGCTTTTCTATGACTGAGACATGCACACGGCTTGAATTTGTACAAGAAATTCAACAAGATTTCCAAACAAAATCTTCTATTGCAAACCGAGGGAGGGAAATAAGCTTCGTCCGCAGGTCTTTCCGCCTCAACAGCGCTCAAAAAGGGCGAGCGGGCCCAAAAAAACACGACTAATGATGTAATGAAGTAAACAGCGATTTACATCCGGACGGCCTGTGCCTACACGCGATGCCCTGGCAGAAGTAAATGAGATCATGTCTCGGCTTGCTCCAAGCACATGAATATTTACAGTTCCGACTGGCACGCAGCTGTAAATCACGCAAGAGGCCCGAGGTAAAACTACAGACCCTCTTACCGCCTGAGGGTCGGCTAACAAAGTTTTATTCATGACATTTATAAGTCAACGTGAGGATAGATTGTTTCATTCAATATTAAACATTGTCAGTTATCAAACTGAGATCTCAAACTGTAACCGGCTGAGATAAACTCATATTTCCCTGTAAGTTTTTAGACTTAAATCCTGTAGACAAATAAATACCCACGTCGCGCATTTTGTTGGGCCTTAACTGTGTTACTCTGTAGTTCACTTAAAAAAGATTAAACAGCAGCCCAAAATATACATTTACACACAACCTAATAAACACTTAAAACACGAAAGCAAAGCAAAAGTTTAAACCTGGTGATCCTTGGTGATCTATGTGATTACATCAATTAAATAAAGTCGGTTACATGTGCTGACACTGTCAAAACACAATCTAGCTAGTGACCCCCAGTTAAATTGAGTTTAAGACCCCCGATGTAGCCCAATTCACAGGGGTTATGGCAGAAATCCTCGCTTGTTTAAATTAGATGGGACAGGTTACCTGAGCTTGTGGATCCAGTAACCTCACCCTCCCTCATCTGCTTTTCCCCTCTAATGTTATTTGTTTCTGCTCTCCTCAATTCCCTTTGGATGGTCGATTCTAGCACTCCTCTGTCTGCACGAGCAAGGTTAAACGTGCACAGGCGGTATCATGGCATGGCTGAACCTAAGCCTGAGAAATCATCTGTTATTTATGATCCATTTTGCTATTGATTATACTCACCTGGACACAAGGTGAGACACGCAAGGTTCCCAGAACACAATGATGCATCTACTGACCAATTATTTGTTGCTACTGGACTCTGTTATACAGTTAACATGGCCATTGTAGTGTCTCAACAACACCTCTGTCAGCAGATTAAAGACAAAAGAGAGGCACTAAAGAGACTCACTAAGATTAAATGTGCATCCACTGACAATGTGGATTATTCACACACAGTCGGTATTGTTTTAGCACCCAATTTACTAAAGGAATTACACAAACCAAGTAATGGTACAAGCATCCCAAAACTCTGTGCGTAACGCAAATATATGACATAAATAACATAGGAGTAAATAAATAATCTTGACAGTTATTGACATTAATGGATATTCTTTGCTATGTACATCATAAACTGCTATAGTTGGATGTTTTTCCATGTTATATGGTCTCTAAAGGAAAGAAAAATAATCCTCTTAAATTCTGGTCCAATAATCTGATTTATCTGGGTTGTTAGTTTTCTGATGCTACTCGTAGACAGACAGAGCCGAGCTTCTGTTCTCTGGGCTGTGGCCTATCTAGTGCATAAAACAGTCAAATTAATCGCTGAAATCATAAACCCATGTCAAACATGTGACTTAGTATGAAATCATTCTGAATATAGTAAAAACAATCCTAGCCACACAGTCCAACTGAATGACCATATGAATGATTACTAAACAAACATCCTGACAGACAACCTGCTCCCCACAAGCTCTCTGGATCGGATTTGTGGGTTTGTGGAAAGCTGCAGATATTTATGACTACGAGAAAGTCAAACGTCTGCAGCATTTCGCTAATAGATCAAAATCAAACCATGATTAACTGATTACGAGCGGATGTTTTTCGGTTGCGGCTAAAACTCGAGCGGTCCTAAAAGATTTCCTTGATGCTCTTGGTCAAATGGGCAGCATTCAGTCCAGAGTCTCAGCTCTGCCTGTGACACTCAAGGGCTGGAGCTAATTTAGGGAGACCCCAGAGCTTCTGGCAGGTCCACCACACGCCACTGTACAACAGCGGCCTACACAGAGCTGAAGAATGGCTCCATTATTCCCCACAAACACACAGACTTTTGCAGAAGTTCACCCACTTCTGAACCGCTTGTTGAAACCCACCAGTATTGGAAATTCCCTCATTTTGTAAAAGTGAGAACTACACAGAAACAAACCGAGAAACAAAAAACAAAAAATTAATATTTTCTTTTCTCATAAATTCTTCAAGGTTTTGCCTTTGTGCAATGCATGCAGCAGTTAATTAGCTGTGGAATTATTCATGTATTGTACATATATTGATTTTTATCTTTTGTGAAGATTGTGCACAATTACAAGACTAATTGATTTATAATCTTTCAGTCCAACAAAATAATTACCTGCCACATAACTGATGGAAAACTTCCCTAGTCTTTCTGTAAATAAGCATACAAAGTGCCTTTTCAGAGAGAATATTAATTAAATACCCATGCGAATTGAACATATTCAACAATAGTTATGAAAAATTACAAGCCAAGACCCTTTTAATGAGACAGTAACCCGTCTCATTAAAAGTTGTTACACAACTGTAACCCGTGTCATATTTTAAAAACATTTATTTTAACAGCACTGGTTAAAGCGCTCTAATATTACATACAATATTCCACATGAAATGCCAGTCACACAAACGCATTTTGACGCCTGTAATATGACACATTTCTGAGTGAGACAATATTTAATGAGAAATAATGCCAAGCAAGTTTCAAAGCTACAATCTGTAACGTACAAAAAAATTATTTAAAAAGTTAAAGGTCTTCTTACATTACCCCAATTTGCAATGTAAGCTCATATTAATGATTTATAATATAATATAATTATAGATTTTGAGCTGTCGGGTCCGATTTCCCAGGAAATGTTAGTTTGGCTTTATTTGACTTTAACAAACGTCAAGAAATGTAAAATAATCTGCAATTTCATGTTTCAAACAGAGATGGCGACAGAGAGGCAAAAGTTACAGATTGCAACTTTCAACTGTAATAACATGCACCAACAATTCATGCACAATAAAACCAAGATACATGAACTTCTAAAGCAGCAAAAATAATCTACAACGCCTAGAAAATATCCTCCACCGCTCTGCCACTTGCTCTGTCTCCAAGTCAAACATGAACCCATCCACAAATAAATAACCTACCAGTGTGTTTATATGAGTGTGTGTTTGCGTGCATGTGTGTTTCCAAGCATCAGGAAATACCACACCAAACATTCCAACTCGTCAGCACCTCTGCCCCTCATGTGACTGTACAGACACACAGCTCAGATTGTGTGTGTACGTTTGCTCAAGGAGCGCGATAAGAAAATGTAGTGAAGTCAAAGCAGAGGAAGGGGTAACGGAAGGATAATCTGATATGCATGACTTGAGGGCTCTCCCACTGCTCTCTCTATTTTTCCTAGCAGAAATGGCAGTTTGCATCTATAATGTACTGTCTTCTCCTCTCCATCCTCTCCTGGCATGCATGACTCCGCCCCCTCCCGGTTCATTAGCATAACGTAGCCACTGAAAATATTCGTGTAGCTTTACGCTGTTCCATGCCTCAACAGTACACACGACCGGGTAGAATGTGGCGAACATATATTAGAGGCTCAGTACGAAATGTTTCATGGCGCGTGTTGTTCAAACGAATGCCTTTCTGACTGCTTGCTAAAACTGATTTTTTTCCCCTCAAAGAATCTCACATCTCAGTAATCGTGGTTGCCTTTAATAATCATGTAAAAAAAACTGACACCAGCATTGCAAGGGGGAAACAACAAAGCAGCGAGTGATTCGCGAGGCCCCGCTGATAATTAAGACTCATGTTATACAGAGCGTTCTGTTGGCACTCAAAAACACTAAATAAATTCGTTTGACTGTGCTCGAGAAATACGAGCGCCTAACACGACAGCGTGCGCGCCTGCCCGCTTTAGCACCAATTATGCTGGTGGAGTTAATTCCACCACAAAACGCAACCGTTTATACTATTCAAAACAACTACAAAGAAGAATCTAGTCAAATTTAAACCTTCAATCGATAACTTTTGCCTCTCTGTCGCCACCTCAGTTTGAAACATAAAATTGCAGGTTAATTTACGTGCTTTTCTTTACAATTGTTAAAATCAAATGAAAACAGTGACATTTTCTGGAAAATCCGACCCGACAGCTCAAATTATAATTGGGGTAAGGAGATTATGTACTTGCTAAGTTACTGTTTTTTTTTGTTTGTTTGTTTTTTACCAAAACATACAGATTGCAGCTGTAACCACATCCTGACTGCATACATTCAACTATTAGTTGTTAATTGTGCCATTCTGTAGTTAAATGATTTGTATTAGGACCACTTATTGACCGTTGCCCTAGGCAACCGATTTTCTACATAGCTGTGCATAAAACTTCTAGTTTCATGTGTCTTGTAGCACATTATCCTTTGCGCATTAAAAAACCTAAGATCAATATTTCATGTATTTTTATGCAGCCATGTAATAAGTGGGCGTTATGTATGTGCAAGGAAGGCTGTACTTGTAACAACAACATAAACATAAATTTATATCCTGTCTACATCACAACATGATATCCACAACAGATTTAATTTTAAATGATGCTTCCTACAAGCCATCCTGCAAAGTTCCTACAAACAAGTCTAAAAAACATAGTCAAAACAAATGGCAACAAATTATTATCCACTTAACAACAAAGACAGGAAGCATTTTTAGCACCAAAGCAGTATAACGCAAAATTAAATTCTGAAACACTACAAACTCATAAACTAAATTATACAGTCAACATTCACAATTCCAGCTCAATTATGACCAATAGCAACTGCTGTATTTTCATTGACAGGCCCCCAGTTTGCAAAGTCTGGGGTCAAAGAAAGTCCAGAACCTTCCTCTCATACTTGCAACATCATGGCGACGTGCACACACTCGTAAACGCCACAATTCCAACACGGCTTGGAGGCAGAAATAATCTGTTTACATAAAACTTTCTGTCCTGCTTTATCGTTCCCATCAGCTTCTACTGTTCCTCCATCCATATCCCGCCACGTAACCGCCACTGCGCCGGAATGAATGGGCTTATAATCCACAGAAAAAAAAGTGACAATCCGTCTGATTCTCGGCCCTCCACATGTGACTGGAGTGCCGAGTCTATTAAGTGTGTTTATTGCTCGAATCCCTGCTATCAACCCCTGCAGACCCCTATGGCTGTAATTTCGTATGAATATTTCAAGTCAGCTTTTGGAAATGCGAAACTACTGATATCCTAATGGGATCATGCTTTGACTATTAATGGGCTCGTTTATTGCCACTGTATTTTTTAACAAATTTATAGCACCCGGTGAGAACTCATAATCCTTCAGATGTTCTGCCGGGTCACAGTGACTTATGGAGTTATCGAAATAATAACAATATTCATAAGAAAAACTTGTACGTGAATTCACCCAGCGCGCTGTTAAATTACACTTATGTCGCGTCGGCTCCCGTGACCCTCTCGTTTATTGTCTCGTGTTTGAGTCAAATTAAATTGGACACATCCTTTTAATTAACTAAACACTCGACTGTGCTTGCGTTACGCATTTGAGAGCAGAAAAAACGTGAAGCGCGCATTAGCGGCCTATCCTGGGAACACCCGCCAGTGTCATTCCAGTCAACGATGTCCAAGGACTTCCCGAAACACGGATGTTATAGCGTATTCCTAAAGCACTACTGTTGCTCCAGATTTTAATGGGCTACTACCATTTTAATAGTTACAATTAGGCTACTTATGCCCACGCCTGATGAAACATCCCGCGAAGTGGCGAAGAAAACTGCGCAAATATTTCTTATGAGGAAAATATGACCTTCGGGCCAGAACACTGATCTGGAGTCAGTGAACGTGAAAGGAACCAAAAGATGGACTGACATCAACAACAAAGGAAAGAAACAGTAGGGATACAGGAGGCCGAGACAGCAAAGGCTTGATTATTCACACTTTCACGGTCACAGAGCACAAACTATAGTCTATAGTCGACCTCCTCCAGATCTTGGAGCGCGGTGGCGCTCAGATGGGCCGTTGGATTGGGGTGTATTGTCTGCGCTCCACACTCATTAGCTGAGTCAAGGAGGGACTTACTGGGGTGTTTAGCTCGCCCAGTTTGTGTGGCAGCTCAACAAGCTCTCCCAGCTGGAGGACAGCTCTCACATCACAGCTGCACGTTTACAATTACTGCAGGTGCAGCTGAGGAGACAGCAGACATAACACAGGCAAAAAACACCAGCAGAGGTGTCACGCACAAACTATGTGTAATCTATACGGTTCAGAGTCTGAATGGATGCTAATATGAGTCTTCTTCAAAGGGACTGCTCACCCAAAATGAGCCGTTTACGCGCCCTCACTGCATTCCAAACCCATGTGATGTGCTTTGTTACTTGGAACTAGGAGAAATTTATAAGAATGCTAATGCTGCTATTTTGTCCATAGAATGAAAGTAAATTGTGACCGAAGCTGTCTTTAACATTCTGTCTTTACTGTTCTTTACTCACACAGGTTTAAGAACAGCACAGAAATAAGTAAACGAATTTAAAGGCATTTTTGAATGAACTACCTTTTAAGTTGTTTATTTAAATACACTTCTGCCTTTCCTCTCTGTGCAAAAACTAGCATTCCATCATAAGGTGAAATGGATCTGAATGTGATAATGCGCTGAGCGCACTTTCCAAATATTTGAGGAGCAAAATGGAAGCCAGGCTTGTGTTTTCCCCCTCAATCTCATATTGATCCGAAGAGCCTTGCTTGCAAAACATTATCACAAAACTGAGCTGGCCAACAAATTACATGACAAAAGCAGCCATTGATTTGTGGATAGTTTATTAAGGGCACACTAAAGCCTAAATGAATTCCACCATTTTGGGCTTTGTTTCTGGGCCACACGGTGAGGTAACACAGAAAGGAAATGTTGAGGAAAACTGTATCACATCTGGAGTCGTCTCAGATATGCGCCATAAAAGATGCCATTAAAGCAAAATGGTCGGACAAAACACAAAACATCCGTCTGAATAATTAATCTAGGGCTCAATTTGCTGGAGGAACGTTGTTTTTTTTCCCAGTCGGTAAAGACTCAGGGAAAGACTAGCGTTCTGTGAACATCCGCTACAAATTAGCAAGCAGGTGTCTTTACATGTGCTGCAGACCTTTATTTTTCTCAGTAGGGTTCAGCAGAGACTGCAGACTGTCTTATTAGGCTCCATTCCAGAGCAGTGTGTAGTGAGACTTCACACGGACAATCAAAAAAGACACACAGCCAATCATGTGAGAGTGATGTAAGATGTCTATCACCATGAGTTCTTCAGTTCTGAGCTGCTGAGGAGGAAACAGCTAACGACAGTAATACATTACATACATTATTATAACATACAATTACTATATTTAAAAAGATATACTGAATTTTCCAAAAGTTTTCCACTTTTTTTCCTAAAATGTTTTTCAATTTTTAAACTCTCAGCTGTTTCCAGGCTTTCCATGATCACAGAAATACCGAACATATATTATCAATCTAGCGTGATTCTTAAATCAAAACACTTAAGACATTCTTCCTTTAGTCAAAAAGACAAACAATTTAGAATGCAGAACAAATGTCTCAAAAGCATCTAAAAACCATCACTTGAAATAAATAGACATGATTAAGCCAAAACCTAAACACTGAATTTAAAATATGATGAAACCAGACAGAACCGTGATAATTAGGCACGCAGGGTGTTGCCAGCAAATCCGGCGTTGTAATTCTACACGTTTCAGCAATATAGCAGATTTTTGATGACTTATGTCGACAGCTGGAAAATGCCACAGCAGCCTAAAAGTTCACAAGGCCCCTTTCATTGAAACTCCAGTTACACAGGCAAGCGGCCAAGCCTGCCAACCACCGAGCATTCGGCTGGGCCTCCACCACTGGGCCAAGTCGAGCAGACAACCACAGCCATGCGCATGAGAGTGAGGGATTCGCTGACATATCAGCAACCCTGACGCAGGGCAGAATAACGTACTGGCCCGCTCCAGCTTTTTTCTGCAGCCTACTTGAACGTACCCGACAATTACAGGGCTATTTTCTCTATGAGGGCAATTCCCTGTTTATTGGGATCCGCCTGTCAAAGGCTCTCCCTGTCAATTCCCAGCAGGAGGTTTTTCAGTGGTCAATGGGACAAGATTGAGCATAATGTGAAGAAAATGAATAAGATTCCAGTTCAGCCAGCACTGTGTTTCTCTGATCCCCTCACTACCATTAGACAGGTAGCGGATTCAAAACACAAATGATAGGCCGAGAGTAGAAGCTTCTTTAGATGGAGACCTGAGTGGAGGCTGGTAATTGTCCACTATCACCAGAGAGATGTTGATGTGGCATTCATATATATGTATATATATGCGCGCACACATACACGTATACACACACTAACACACGTACACGTATACATAAACACATACGCGTAAACACACACACACACACATATATACACACATATACATACAGATCAATATATAGATACCCAATCCCTCAGAATTCAAAGCAACCCCCCTCACATGGAAGAATATTTGTGAGAAGATCCAACCTAAATTATTATTGTGAACAATAAAGGCTCTTCCATGCCTCCATGACAGACCATCTATCTGCATTGTTTACTCCGAAAAATATTGCATGCGATTTTCCAAAAACAAATCCCACAAAATGACTCCCAGCTTCTGTGGGAGTGAGGCATCAGCCGCTCACACAGAAAAATAATTTGGTGCTTTTGGAAAACAGCTTCCACCCCTAGTTTCATCATCTCACTCTCCCTTTGTTAGAGCTCGGAAATGCCTGAAGTTAGGAATGAAAATACTGGCATGTCCCTGCAGCTCAGCGCGAGAGAACATTTCTGCAGCTGTGGAATGAAGTCGGCTCATTTGAGCAGAGCCAGCAGGCCAGCTTTCCTCCACAGATAACCATGTTAACCTACAGAACATAAACACCCACCTCACGTTTCACTGTGAACGCCTGTGTGCCGCGAGGGTTATGAAGCAATCTTTCGGAAGCAGCCAATGAAATGCTCCCCAATTTCAATTTCCCACAATGCAACGGACACGTTACGTCTGTGCTTTGCTACCGATATCGCGTGTACTTTCAAATTAGATTTTGGCTTGTGCGGTCACACTCACATTTACTTGAAAACAAAAAGCTGCAGAACGGAGCAACAACAGCAAACAGAGAAATGCATTCTGGGATTGCGAGTCAACGGCGGGTTCGAGTCATCGATCTGACCCTAGGCGTGCGCGAGGCGCTGACGGTCCTGACACAAAAGAAATTTCTCCGCATTTTTCCTTGAATTCCCTTCTGTTCCCGCAGTTCGGATGTCACTGATACTTCAGCACATCACGTGTGTTCGTGGGACTGTAAACATGGAGAGAGGAGTGAGTGAGACAGTCGTGGACATATAACCCTACTACAAGTCCATACACTAACCAGAATAACTAAATACGGGGATTTACAATAATGATTTCATAATTCTGATTTTTCACTGCTCTGCCAACTTTTGAATTAGTTCCACCACAAAACAAATCATTTAAGAACAAACATTATATTTTTAAAACATCACTATGGAGACAGGCAGTGTGAAGTCCACACCAGTGGTGTCAAATATGCCAGCCCTGAAATTTGATCTTTGCCATTGGATGTCGTGGTATCAGGACCTTATTGTCAATTCTCCCTGATTCACTATTAAGTGCACCGCTCGTAGTAATTTTCAATGAATCAAGCTGCCTGACTGACGCACCCCAATTAGGCCCGGGTGAGCGGAGCTCTTAACTCCAGCGCACGCTGTACTTCAGGCCGGACTTTTTAGCCAATCACAGCGGGGTGGCGGTGATGACACAGTGATGGCCCGCTCGGAAGCCTGAGGGCTGAACTAAGGAGACAGAAATATCTTCCTCTGACAGACACGGATACATGACGCCACGCGTACAGCTGTCTAAATGTTGCCTCGTTTGTCTCTTGGCCTCTCTCTCTCTCTCGTTATCTCTCTCTCTCAATGCCCCTCTCGCTCTTTTGCTCCCTTTCATTCAATCAACTTAAGCACCCGGACTTTTGTCTGCGGTCGGGGCGAGGGGTCAGCGTTTGGAGGCCAACCTTTAGACGTGAGCTTTTGAGATGGATGAGGCTGGGGCAACGGCTGGAGTCTGAACAAAACCCAGAGAAAACCTCAGACGTTCTCAGTTAATCAGGTCAGAGTGCAGGGAATAACTCACTCTCTGGTATTTGGGTCTGGACAGAACCACGATCCACTGCGGCGTGCCGCCACGCAGCTATTTGCCTGTCAAAACAGTGGAAGGCATGTGTGTGCGCGCGACGTGAGAAGACATACGAGAGCGCAATCGGATAGCTCTCGGATGACATTCGTAGTTGAGTATGTCTTAATGCCCCGCATTAAAACTTGCCGTCGAATATGTACAAAGCTAATCGGTCATGAAAGATAAAGTGCTATAACTCTGCTAACATTAATACTGGCTAACGTTGGGTGACAGGCTAAGAAATACTGAGACAAAAAATGCTATTTGTGAGTGCAAATCAAAAAGTTTTTAGCCGATTTGCACACACACATGTATATCCACAATATGTAGATTTAGACCATGTGCATAAACAACCTTTTCCTACCTCCAGTTCCCTTCCTACCATTAGAATTTTTTTTAAACATCTTAATTTGAAGCGACATTTCATTCTATAATCTGAAAGTTAGTTAATAGTCAGTTAGCTTGAGAATTAAACACATATCAGAGGCCCATTTTTCTCCCTCTGTGCTTCAACAACACAAGCACACCAGCCTTAAACACAGCCTGGATGCCTTTCAAACTCTCCTCTGAAAACCGCAGGACTACAGAAGGCCTCGCTGGACATGAAGTCACTTTCATTCAGATTTTGAATGCCCCGCTAGTTTTAAATGTTTGCCACATTGTTCCACTCAGACATTCGGAGACATTCAGAGACATTCAGAGGCAGGTGTTTCTGGAGACCTCGAAACCAGAGATGTCTGGGAGAAACCAAAGAACCTGGAACATCTGCCTTCCCTTATGGAGTCCACACACAGCTTATAGTTGGAAGAATGTAAATACATGACTGGAGAAGTATGCATACTTTAAGTGTAATGTTTCAGGATGACCGCTGTCAGACAGAAGCAAAACTGAGTTTTGTCAAGTGAGAGCTCCCAAACTGGTGCACAACGCCTGCTACAGATCCCACATAAAAACTGAAAGTGCAATAAATACACATTTTAATGTTGGTCTGGGCAGAATCATAATGGACTCGATTTTATATCCAACAGACTGCATCCGTAAATCAACTCCAGACAGTTCTGCCAGCGAGCAGCATCAACATTGTGAACGCCCCAAATCACCAGCAAATAAATGAGAAAAATGTAAATGATCGTGGCAGCTACACGAGGCGGTATGTTCTGAGAACTCCAGCCTTTTTCCAGTTCAGCTTTTACATCAACGTGGTTCTCAAGACTTTGATGATCTCGATATTAAAATGACGATTCTGCCTC
>JAZGTI010016782.1:0-12578 GCA_036877585.1 Botia kubotai
CTAACTTTATGCGATGTAAATAGTTACTTACATGTGTTGCACGTTGTATAAAGCCCTTAAAAACTCCACAGAAATCCGAAACTGGTCCGGTGACAGTGAGCAACGTTGGTGTTCTGCATGTGGGCTGGTCGTGACGTTTTACTTTGTAAATAAACACTAGAAGCAATATTTATTGTGAAGGTCAGTAAAAAGCAATGTTTTGATAGGTAATAATAAGTTACAAAAACAATCACAATTTTTAATTATGTAAAACTTAAATGAATTCAAAAAGAAAAAGAAATCAATTTATTGGAAGAAATATACTTTTTAAAATAAATTCCTATAGACCTTGAAGAGCTTTTTACAGGGTACATACATAATGTCCATATACTAAGTACATAATGTCCATATACTACAGTATATATAATGTAAGATGTATAATACAGCTTTTTCTTCACTTCAGGAACAGACGTTTCGACACATATTCAGTAAATCGGTGTACAGTCAGTTCATTTACCTCAGACTGACCTCAGTCTCAACCAGATTTACATTAATAAAAGTTTAGATCGGCATTTAAACGTTCCTTTCAAAATTTACAGCGCAACATCCAATTCCAAAGAGAGGTTACATGGATGTTACTGACTCACTGACACAAGATCAGCTCAGATACACTTATCAATCTATAGGATATGTCCATAATTACCTATATTAAGAAAAGTCTGGCACAGGGATCCGTGTGTTGTTCTTCCCTCTCAGTTGAGGTTAGCGGGTCTACCGGCCCCCTCAGGAGTTTTAACTTGGCACACATTTGCATTGTGTTACATTTAATTACTGAGCGTTTATTTGTATGGTTTGCATGCTGTGTCCCCAGAAAACGAACGTTTTCATGCTGTTCTTTTTTACATTTTGACATAGCTATATGATTTAAACATATTTTCTTATGGAATACAAAAACACAATGTTGTGGTTTGTTTCCTTTATTAGACATCGCCAAATAATCTCGCTTTGCTTTAGATGCTACCAAAATTTTGCGCATCTTGGGGAAAAGATTTGTGAATACAGTAGAGTTTAAACGTAAATCGTACAAGGACGAAATTGTGTTTGTGCTTTTCCACGTAAATTTCGTCGTAGGAAAGGACTCCGTTTTAACTGTTTTTGTGTATTTTCAATTATATACGGAGTTATATACTGAATCAGTTTCAAATTTCAGCTAAATTGCAGTTACTCGTGGCAAACCGTAAGCAACTATCTGTTTCACAAGCCTAATCAAAATTCTTAATATCTGCTTAAAAAACCTTTCCGATTATTCTAACTGATATTGTTCCGTCATCGAGAAATATCTGAAAACCTGTGGTCCATTTTCTTCCTATTTTTATCTCTAAACCACGCATTTGGTGGGCAAGTTTTACATTTCCAATAGGCTCTAAATTATATCCAAATTATACATTTAAATTCTGCATTTCTAAATCAGACCCTCAGATAAAATTAGTTAAAGCCTTTTATTTTCATGTTGAGCAAAGATCATCCTTTAGGTTCGACCACGTAAACAACGTTGCGTTCAGTGAGTCTCCAGGGAAAACAATTAAGCAAATGAAGTGTTGTTTTTAATCTGTAAAAATATTTCGCACGTCTATATACATCTTTACAAAAACATCAGTATACAAAATAATATAAGACTTTTAAGTTAGAAATGTGCCATCTACGCATTTAAGACCGAAAAGTATCCAAAAATCACAAAGAAAGGGAATAACAGTGATATAAAATTCCATACAAAACACTTTACACGCTGCCCAAAACGCAGCAGTTACACCATGCAGAAGTGTATCCTCTTAATGAGAAGTTTCCTATCGATTACGTGACAAAGAAGTACGAGAACTTTCTGGAAGTTATTATAAAGTTGTGTGCGCAAATATACATCGTGGGATATTAGACAGTCTGCGTGCGTGATTATGACACAGTTATTTCCTCGTCCTCTGATTCTGAGAAGTCTGAGTGTTTGCTTGAGACGGAAGATGAAGCGTAACGTAAATCGGTGTCCTGGAGGAGCTCGTGATCTCCGCGCGACTGACAGAAAGGCGCGCGCGGGCTTTCTCCCCTCGGAGCGGCGTCGTCGTCAAACTTCTTCCCGACGTCGCTCAAGTCGGGGTTGGGGTTCAACTTCGTCGGTAACGTTTGTTCCCTGCATCCACCTGACGACAGGAGCTCCCGTTCTTTGGAATTGCGCCACTTCATTCTTCGGTTTTGGAACCAAATTTTCACCTGAATAGAAATAGTTAGCAAAAAGGGAGTATGTCAGATGACCTCAGATTTGAATCAGATTTGATTTGAGTAAATCTATAAACGTTTAGGCCTGCTGTGGACGTCGTCAGCCTACCTGAGAGTCTTTGAGCCCGAGTTTAGTTGCCAGCTTCTTTCTGTCTGGTTTGCTGATGTATTTTTGCTTCTGAAACATCTTCTCCAGCGCTTTCCGCTGCACGTCGGAGAAGACGGCCCTTCGAAGCATTCCCCTCCTCGGCTTTCCTCTTGCTGTGAGGGGCCATGCGAAGGTTCCCGGAATAGGTACTGCTGAAGACGACGCTGTAAAGAAAAGGGAAAATTTCAATATTAGACTATTTAAAACTATTTAAATAGACTATTTAGTATGATATTTTACCCCAAAAAGAGCTAGTGTAACGGATCTTTTCTAAAAACAGGAAGTAGCACTTGGGCCCGGATTGAAAGTTGGGCTTTAATGTTTTTAAAACCAGTCCGTTTGAGTGATATGGAACGAGGAAGCTAATTAGCACATTGCTTGGTTCCCAAATGCATTGGTATGGTAACAAGGGCGAGCAGTCATTCAGAGCGCTCCAGTGGAAGATAGAGGTGCTAATGAAGCGTGGACGGTAATTGTGTAGTAATGAACTGACTGAAAAAGGCTTAGGACAGGCCACTAAAGCCATATATTACGGCCACAAAAGAGATTTACACTTAAAAACTAAACACAACGGCATGCCAGGGACATTTTGAGAATACTGATGGCGGGGGACTATGTTTGCCCCCAAATATTTTCATTAAATGGACACGAAAAGCCATTCATACTGCTCAAGTTGTTTTGTTGACGTATTCACACTGCCGTGAAAAGACTCAGTCTATTATCGTTGGCCTGAATGAGTGCACGATCCTCACAACGTTTTATAAGCCACTTTCAAAGACTATTTGTAGCACGCATTCATTGGGGTGATGGACATGAAGCTTAACGCAAAATAGACCCGCTTTTTATTGGTTTTTATTTGAGGTATACTTAATAGATTTAACGTCAACCAACACGCAAACACTATTGTGGTCATCAATAACATTATTTAGAGTGAATTCTTATTTTTATTGCCATATAATTAATTTAAATTGCATGAGAACGCAGTAATTAAGACTACGTCGCCATGTTAAGCAATTTTCATGCTGTTACAAGAAACCCAAACTTTTTACTTGGACGTCCCGGGAAGACTCGCCACACGCTATGTGGTCTTGTGAGAATATTGAAACACTGAATAGAAGCTAATAGGGGAATTAGTCCATGACTGGTAAATGCCTATCAGCAGCATGCTTAAGTCAACGACGGGTCTGTGTGTGGCTGCCCAGAGGGAGCTGACCAATTGGTCATGGTGCTGAAAGCATTGTTGCCAATCAGTAGCTAAGTACACTGGCTCGGTGGGAAAAGGCAGCGATGAAGAGACGCCAACAGTTTGCTTGTGAGAGTGGACCCGCCTTAAATTGGGACCATGACAATTCCGGCTAATTTGTGGATTAGGGTAAGCGGTGCAAAATGTCAGCAGTCACTGCGTTTGCTAAATAGGGCATCAAATTAGCGAGACTGATTCCACAATGTCCTACAAATTCCAGCATTGGAAGCAGGTTCTGAGGACCCATCAGTTTTACCAAATTAAGAAATGACACATCGATTTTTAATCATTGCTAAAATCAAAGGAATGGTGTAGTTGACCCACCTGGAAAATATGATGCTCTGATGAATGGATGGAATGAGCCGTCAAAACAAGGGAACGGAAATGTTTTCGCGTTCATGCTTGGCACCGATGGTGGCGGTGATACTATGACACAAAATAAAGTCGATCACAATTAAATGAAACGTAATGGTTCGCCAAAGAAAGTTTTCTGTCAGATTTCTCAATAATAATAATAATAAATTAAAACATTTATGCATGCATTTGGCCGACTGTATGAAATACAAATGTATTAAATAAGATAAACCTACCGTTTCGTGTTGTTGACGCGAGAATCGCATTCACTCCGAATTTCAAGTAATTTGGATCGTTATTGGTAACGGATTTTTGCGGCGAGCTCGGTCTTTTGGGCAAAGACGTAAACATGGCGACGTGGACCGCGGAGGAGTTATTCAAAGGTGAGGCTCCCGTGGCCGGCGGAGATGTGCTTGGGGATGGAATGCTCCTGTGCATGACGGTGGTAGGTCTGCTGATCCGCAACAGGTCCTCCACCAGGAAGCTCGAGTGCGTGGTAAACGCGGATTGCAAAGTCGGATGTAGGGAAAGAGCCGGCGAGGGCCGCAGAAAGTTCGGGTACATAGCAGGTGGCGGAATAACACTTGGTAACATCATCGCACCGTTTCGTTAAAAAGCGAAGAATTCACGTGGCGCTGCTGTCTCAGTGCAGAGGCGTGCGTACTTAGAGTCCAAGAGGGCAGACTGAATGAGCTCTTGTCCGTCCCTCTCTTATCCAGGGGTTTTATAGTGGACGGCTGGAAAAGCCTTTTCTTTGGTGACAGCTCTAACAATGAAGTTCAGCCAAATTCTCCCCGTGAGTTCCGTTTACTCTGGAATCCGTGCGCCCTGATTGGACGGAGAAAAAACAACAACCTCAGATTGGACCAGACTTCAGAAGTAAACTAGACAACGGCCCTTACCAAAAAAAAAGCGTAATAAAGAGGGACCCTGACATAAATAATAATAATCAGCGTCACCATAGTCCTGTTACAGAGATTGCAGTCAAATGTCAACTAAGTTTTGCATTATGGAGAAAATAATTATCTTACGACCAAGCACTTTAAGACAAATAATAGGCTGAATTAAAGGAAATATAAATTATTATAGCCTTATAAACTAAATAGAAATTCACCATATAAACGAATTACAATCATAAAAATATGGCAAACTCGTTGCAAACGCGTAATAGCTATTATTTGTACACGTAATGGCCAACGCAGGTACGAATGATTATTTATAAAAATGCTTAAAAGCCTTAATCGCTGACAATGCTTACTATCATACCATTTTTAAGATAGATATTATTAAAAACATTACTTTGCTACACGGTTGACTGAGGGCTTCATAGGTCACACACATTTTCCTCCATTGAGTTACAGAGAGTTAAAAAGAGGACTTCCATTGTGCAAGGAGCTGGGTCAGGAAACATGCTGCGCCACACGTGGATAAGGTTTAATGTGCTATGGCAAAGCACAAGCTTTCAAGTATTGCTGTTGAACCGCAGGGGGAAAATGACCAACGCCTACCGCTAAAATATATTATTAAACGAAAAAAGAGAGAACAAAAGGATTTCTCCTTGAGGGGTTTTATTGGGACAGACGCTCTCTCCTGTCAGACGCATCCAAAGAGGTGAATCCCGAGGTCTGTGGGCTAAGACCTGTGACTAATGGCGTTTGACCGCTGCTCTGTCAGGATTTGTCCCACTAACCATTCTCTCTCCTGCAGCTACCTTCACATTTATCTCGTGTGCTTTGATTCGGAAAAAAGACGAGGGGAAGACATAGGCCGCGTGAGCCCAGAGCGATGACACGGCGACTAACTCCCCATGAAATTATGCGCCAGGCGTTGCTCCTTCGCACAAACGGATTGTAATACTGGATCTTTAGACGATATTTCAGAACTTTTTAAGCGGGATCAGGTCGACAGCCTCCTTAGTCCATCTTAAGGAGTCTTAGCAACCGTCTTAGTAAAAGCAAAAAATCTGTGTGGGGGGCATCGCTGTGTGTGTGTAGCGTGGCAATGCTGGGACAACTGTAATTCTGTATTACGACCCAGTATCGTGGGCAACAAAGCAAAGAAACTGGGTACTTGTAAAAGGCGAAGTAGTTTTATAAAGTAGTTCATTTTATTGGCAAACTCAATCTCTCAATACATTTGCGCTCAGCATTACATTTTGCGGCCAGCATTACGTTGACCATAGGCACAAGCTTATGTTTCGCTGCAGACTGCTTAAACAATTAGGCCATAAGTGATTACCATACTTATTTTTCCTTCTTTTCAGTCTTTTCCCCCCAAACTAGTACGACCGTTATATTTGCATCATGTTTTTAGCACCGCCCGGGGCAGCCCTATTAAGACACGTCATCACCTTCAGAAAACCAAGAGATCTGCTGCGCGTTTCAAAAGCACTTTATTCTTTTTTTTTTGCACTTGAAAATCCTTCTATTGTACCTATCAAGCAGATGGTATGCAGGAAATATAGCTTAGCCTCGGTGACCGAAACTAATTTCTGCTTGCTTTCCAAGGCGGGCACGATTGTTTTTTCTTTACCAAATAGAAGGAGTGCAGCTGTTCCGACGCTGAATTAAACCCCATTAAAGACACATTTCTGCGATATTATAGCCACATAAAGGTGCCGTCCCTCCTCCAGACATACACGAACGTGTGAGCCTTTGCCTTACGGATTGCGCATATATTGTGACCTCGGCAGCATAAATAGCGCGTAACTTGGTTTAATGTTATTATGCACATCCTTTCATGTTGGACTTTAACAGCATTTTAAGTGACAAAACAGTATTGCAATAATAAGCGCTAAAATAAATTACTAAAAAGTAATTAATTAAACAATGTTTTATTATTTTTATTATTATTATTATTATATTGCGTAGCATTTTAACACTGCATTGAAGTCTAGCTTTTAACACCTTAAGCCGCCTCTTCGCGCAGATCCCTTTAAGACAGGCCCAGCATCTGTTTCTGCAGATCCGAGGAGGGCACGACATTGAGAAGATTAACCAAGTGCCGAAAATACAGAAGAGCATTGACAGGCATTAAATTGATATTAACTCTGCATTAAACATAAGACCGGCACTCAATACAAGACCCAGAACAAAGAGTTTTGATTCGCATCAGACACCTGTTCTGTCGGTTAGGCAGCATTAGCGCAAAATGTCTGCGCTAAAACCACCAACCGAAGAAAGTTTGGTCTTTTTTTAACTTTCACGGCATTTAACAGTTCGTTTTTCTTTATTTTTTTCTTCATTTTTCTTACATTTCTTGTTTATTTGAAACGTGTTTTGAGGAAAATATTTTTGATTCCACTGACTTTTGGGTTGGAGAGATATTATGCGTGAATGAAAATGCGATGGACTTTTAACGAAACAAATAAATCAAAGCAGTTGGGAAAACAGCAAACTAAGAATTACTAAAGCTAATACTTATGAACTTTCACGCGCGTAATTAATTAACTCAAAACTGTTTGTGCACCGAACGTAAAAGCACTTACAATCGTATCATTGTAAGTGTAAGTGACAAAGTTGTAGGACAAATTTAATTGGCTTAATTACAACATATCACAAAAAATTACAACATATCATCTAAATTACAACATATCATAAAAAAATAAATTTAAGAAAAAAAATATGATCATTGTATACTGTTTATTATGAACCGTTCTTATTGTATTTAGTTTGTGAAATCGAAAGTTGAACGAAATTTTATTTAATGGATAATATATTTTATTGGGTCTTTTATTTTTCATTATTCTGTGCTTTCTTGAAGACAAAACTATATCAAAATACAATTTACTACCATTAGGCTGTTGATATAAAAAAATCTCATTAAATCTAAATTGGTCACGGGAGCTTAGGCTAGCCTACACCAACGTGGCAAAAGTATTTCATCCTCATTTTATCTCATAAAAGTTTCACAGTTAGCAAATCTGGTCACAGTGCCCAGCACCTGGCAGGTTGTTTTGAGAAAAGAAAGCTTGTAAATGGCCCTAGTTAAATTATGTTCTGCGGAGAAGCCCAAGCGTTGCTATGCAGCCTTTAATAAAGGGACAATCCTTGTGGTTGTCAAGACCACTTTAAATTAAGGGCTTGTTGCTAACAAGCAATCACTACTGCAAATAAAATGACCCTCGGTCATGCTAACCTGTGCCATTTTTCTTGATGATGGTTATAAAGAAGCACAGTGGAAAAGCCACTCAATGAGCTTCAAGATGGGACAAAATAAAATCAGGGTCTGTCGAGGGAGGGCTCTTTATTTCAAGCTAAACGCTTGTATGGGGCTGTAGGGCGGTGTGGAGAGTTTGAGCCTATCAGCACAATCTTTAGCTTTGTTTTAGACCTGAACTCAGAGAGCAGGGGAAAGAACCTCGTCGAAAGGGTTCTATTGAGCATGCCTGATAAGTTGAACATGGGGCAAAGTAGACGTAGCCGAGGCGCTTGTGTACTGAGGAGGAGCCGGGGTTGTTCGTTGGCCACTTGAATGGGGGACGCCAGCGCCCGTTGGCTGGCTGGTATTGATGTGGTTTAGCCGGGTAATCGGATTGAAAGTGAGCCCACGGCATTTGTGTCAGTTCACATTTCGTCAAACGCATAATATGCATGGCCTTGGCGTGGGGATTCTGTATTGAGTCTTTGGCTTGCAATTCAGTGTTATGAAAAGGCGAAGCCTCATTTAATTCAAATATAACTCTCACTCCACCATTTACAGATTGCTATATTTGCATAACAGCAAAGAACTTTTGCCTTTTCAAGGTCTGGGTGTGTGCGCGTCTTTTTCCTGGGCTTCTGCCTGGCCAGGCCTTAAAAGGGTAAAAATGGACGCAAATGTACAAAATGAACATTGTGAGGGACTGGGTTTTCTCACAGGGATAAGCAAACAGAGGTAAGGGTGAGAAAAAGTATGACATGTCGCTTTTTTTCCCCAACTGCTGGAGCAATATGTCGAGCTGGACGACAAAGCAAATGCGGTATGGTGCTGTAATTCGACTTAAATGATGTGAACTCTCACACAGTGGCATTTTTGAATGGGATTTCATTGCGGCCTTTGTTGTCACGTTCCACGTTTTAATCTCTCTTTTGTTTACTGTATTCAGCGACATTTTAGCTGTAATTATGTATTCTTTGGATTACATTAGCATTTATTTTCTGTGGAATTATTTCGAGTTAAGTTTTATTAATCAATTAAATAATTACCATCCTTTGATCCTCCTTTGGTTAAAGATGTTGCCACACATATTAAAAGATAAAAACATTTTTAGTGATATTTTTCAACAGTCAGAAGTTCACAAATCTGCCCTTCCTATGACTGAACCGGAAAATCTATCAGTATGTTTAAAAAAGGAGAGGTAAGATACATGAAACAACCTTTCAAGTAACTTGAAAATGACCTTGAAAGCTGTGTGCAAGTGTTTAGAGAACTAAAGTTATTAGTTAATGTGTTAATTAATAAACAAAACCAATTTAAGACATCATTATTGAAAATTATTCATTTTTGTTTCTAAACATCACATCATGCTTCATACTTACTGTCATGTATTTTCCGGGCCGTTTTCCGGGCCAAACTGTAATGTATTTCCGGGCCGTTTGTTCCAAGCATCTTTTAGATGGTGTCGCAGTTCTCGTGGTTTTGGACTTCATGCAGTTCCACCAGATGATGAGATCAAATCTTTTTTCTTCTGACACACTAAAGCAAAAGATAAACAGCAAAATGTATGAAGAAAAATCACATAAAACATCTTTAAAACAATACAGACAGTACATATGTTTGTGTATTGGTATATGTGATTTATGAGGACACAAATACGTATAATGATGTGTATAATTATTACGTAAACATGGTTCCTATGTGCTCATAAACCGACTAGCTTAAAAACATGCACATTTTTTTAATTAAACAAAGTTTAGGAGCTTAGTGGAAGGGGACAGAAAATTTGACTAGCTCGGTATAATAATCATTATGTCTGTGGAGAGTCACAGACCATGTGACCAAGTAAACCACATATGCGAGTGTGTGTGTGTGTTAGCGAGAGAATTAGCGAGAGGTTTCTATCTGTCTCTCTGTGGAACTACGGATGTTCACAGCTATATGAGATGAGATGTGAGGGATCTACTCACCACTTTGTCTGCGGGAAAAAAAGATTCCCTCATTTCTGGAGAAACCAGGCCTTTGAACCTGTCTCCATTCTCTGGGCCTAATCCATGTCTTACACTTTCATGTGGTCAACCACCCTGCGCAACCACCAAAAAACAGACGTGCCGGTACTGCTTTTCCGGTGGAGACTGGGGTGGGGGGAGAGCCGGTGGTAATATCTGCATGTTGGACCTGAGATTAATCTTAATCTCCTCTCTGTGTGTTGCAGGGCGTGGGGTTGAAAGGCATGGGGAAGTGCCAGCAGGGGTGCTCTGGTCCTGGATCTCCTGCCCGGACAGGATAATGCCAGCGGCTGAACCTGCTGGTCTTATGGAAGCCCGCCGGAATCCCCACTGCTCCGGGCTTTCACCACACACTTCCTGAAGAGGTGCATGATATTGGCTTCCCACCTCTCTAGCCCACGGAAAGCCTCGGCTAACAAGCTGTTCCTCTACCCCAAAAGCCGTGTTTGTGGCGCACATCAAAGTCAGTAAGGCCACTTCTTGAGAACGCTCGTGAGATGTGTGCAGGACAGATGAAGGCTTATCTCCACAAGGAATAATTCCTAAAGGAGAGAGCGGCAACAGGTGTATACATGACTTGAATTGCCCCCATGTGGTTTTAACTGCCACCCTGGAACATTCACACGTGGAAATCATATCACTGTCACTTCAGACAACTGGTTAGTGGAAGCAAGTTGGCATTAACCACTAAGAATTTACCTTGAGTCGTGGTACACTGAAAAGCTGTGGAAAAAGAAATCCGAATGTCTTTTAAATTCTGACCTTTTTTTATACTTTTGACGCCCTTATGTGTACACCCCTCTCACAGGCGCTGAAAGACGGTCGCAAGCTGTCCTAAACATCTCCCCTCCAAACGCGGTGAAAGAAGACAGAGGCCAAGAGAAGCACAATGCTTTTAAAAGTGGAGGTAGAGAAAGAAAAGAAAGAAGGCCAAAGAGGGACTTCATGAAGTGGACAGCCACTCTAGATTCTGTGTTATTCGCTGCTGTCCACTGCTGGTCAAGACTGATGGCAGTGGAGATCTATACATTCAGACGGAACCTTTGACCTCCTATACATTCTAAAGACCCTCTTTCAAGCATTTTTTCAAGCCCCTGGCAGTGTATCGCCGAAATGCAAATAGAAACATCCCAGAGGGACAGAACATAGACCAGAAAATACATACAGCTGTACGCCGGCTACAGTGTAAAGACATATGGAGGAACTGGGCAGCATTAACGCCCCACAAGATAAATTTATTGTCTTTCTTTTCCTTAAAGTAGCAGCTCTGGAGGCCTCTCTCCAGGCTTCGCACAAAAACCCATCCGTGAGTAAAAAGGCTTGCTGAACACTTGGCCTGCCCAGCTGCCTTGAAGTGAATGGGTTTTCTTTTTGAATCCATTGAATGCTTTCTGTCTCTCTGCATACAATGTAGGTGTTACTGCTTAGAGAGAGGGAGAGAGAGTCAGAGAAACAGTCACTTGAAAACTGAGGCTGTTCCTCATTCTCAGTCAGTCATGAAATCATTCCTTCTTCAGAGGAGGGGGCCCGCTTACAAAGGGCCCGCGGACCCTCAATGGCCGTTGTAACATTTTTATGGGACCCATTCTTATTCCAGATAATAAATCTGATTTTGAATAAAACATGGATCCTCCTGTATATTTTTATACGGTAAGCACAGCCACTGAGCTGAGCGGCCCCAATAACGCGTGCGATTGGAACGCGCGTTCATTAGCGCACTCACGGACAGTGAAAATCACACTGCGGTTTCTGCAGTGCGTGCGTCTTCCTTTTTGCGATTGAATTTTGGAATTTTATTGACTACTTTTGCCTTTTTCTTATCTTTCTCAAGACGGGGAACAAAAGGGACTCTTTCAGCAGTCTATAACCCTCACTGGGTCAAAGCACAATCTAAAGACTATTAGGACCAAAGGGAGAACAAAGGGTTGGTGGGGGGGTTGTGAAAATGGAAGCCCACCATTCTCCAGTGGTCCAACGTGATGCAGAGATGGAAAGTTTGTTTCAGATTTTGTGGTATTCATGGAGGTCGAGCGCTGAATGGAAGTCCGCTGGGTGTCCAGGCAGAGCGGGAGACTTTTATTCACTGTGGCGTTTCAGGGCACAGTTTGACTTGCACTCAAAAGGGCGGCATGCTGGAGACCTCAACCAGAGGTGGGCAATGGTGCAGGCACGCGAGCCTGTCCTCTGGCAGGGGGCTGCTAATCAACGCCCCGGGCTGACTGTCGGGCCCGACTTCAAGAGGCTGCCTGTAAGAGGCCAGAAAGTCTCTTCCCCTCCCCACTGATGTTTTGAATCGGTACGGAGAGACTTTTTGTGCAGCTGTCTGTGATGCTGAGCGCACGAGCTGTCGGAAGAGAAATGTCTATGTTAGATACTTTGCTTATATAGGCAAGCCGAATATATACTTTCACTATGCTACAACAGCATATCATAGCATAGCATA
>JAZGTI010016783.1:0-12578 GCA_036877585.1 Botia kubotai
GTCAAGATAATGAGAGAATTACTTGGCAGTCAAAATCGTTTTCCTCCACCGTCCACACTATCAGAAAATGTAAAAATGTCTCTCCTTCATTTCAAACACAAATCAAATGTGAGAAATTAAATCTGATGTGTTTCTTTCCCCAGTCGTAGCATTGCAGATTCCCAGGTGACAATGAGCTATACACAACTGGCCAACAAATCTTCAAAACACATCAGCAGGCCCTCAACTTCAGGTCTTCACCCGCATGACAGATTAGATCAACATGTCTGTCTTTCCTTTGAAAGAGTCTTGAAATGAGAGGGACGTCTTAACTCTTACTTAAGCTTTCACGGGTTAAACAAACTCGCGATGAGAGCAGCACTTAACACACACACCCCCAACACTCTTAGGAATTGTGACTGTGGAGTGATTCCACAATGAAGACTCTGGAAGCTGGAGGAATAGAATTCCAAGATGTTCAGGTAATTATGTGGCGCTTAGGGGAGGCAAAGAGGAAACAATGGAAAAACAGAAAGTTCTCCTTTGAGACGTTTCCAGGACCGCCTTACACGTGTATGTGTGAGCGAATCAGGCCCGGCTGACGTCTATTAGCAGATGAGGCGGCATTACATAAAGGTCTCTGGGGGACGTGGTCTCATAGGAATGTTCTTAGCCATGCCTACACTTCCCTCTCTGACTGTGTGGAGCTCTCTCTTCTGTCAGAGGATCATATGCACACAGAGTTAACATGCACTGGTCCTCTGTATCAACGATGGGCCCTTGTAGTGAAGTACTTATAGAGTACTTATGAAAATTAACTCCACCTGAAAAACACAAAGGAAAGAATATTAGAGCCAACAGAAGAAATCAACTATTCAAGAAAGAGGTTTTTAAACTAAGGATATCAATTTTCAAAATTGATTGTCATTTAAATTAACGATCAATTAAACGATTAATCATTAAACTTAATATTGCAATGCGCAGTATTGTCGCTGTATTAGCACTGGACCAGTAAACAGACAATTATTGTATTACGCTTACTAAGAGAGTACAAGCATGTAAAGCCAGCAAAAAAACAAAACAAACTGGTATGATTTAGGATTTAATGAGATAGACAAGCTTTAGCCATGTACTCTCCTAAATGATTTCGGATATATTTTTTTCCTTCTCTTTAATGCTTCCTCTGAGACCCTCTTGAGTGACACAAAACAAATAAACCACCTTCAATAACAGAGACATCTGTAAGGCAATCCCTGACCAGTTCTCTATGTCGACCTTGGAGATGACATCACATAAGCTTTTACTATCAAAAGTATCCAAACAAACATAACGTCTGGATGTTTGCAAAGCCTCAAGGCTGTGCGCTCATAAGAAGTATTTCACCACTACAGCAGTTGCGGCTCAGGAATCGTTTTGATTCAAAAACAAATATCCTGACTCCATAAGCACGGCATGAATTATTCATACAGAACAAAAACACTTTGCAAGCAAAACTTTGCAAGCAAAATGAGTCATGAACATTTTCCACAGAAAAACTGTTTATCTGATAAAAGTTTATTTGTTGGACTACACTCGCCTCAAATTAAACACACATGGACTAGAGGCCACATGGGTCTTTATCATCTAAGAAAATTAAATCACTCTGAGTGGTTGTTCGTTGTGTGATTAAAGATACACAATCGCAACGGAAAGGCGATACAGCAAACAGAGAGGCTTGAAAATAAAGAAGGATGTTAAAATAACAGCAGTTAGGTGGTGCTTGACAGCTGCCCTCATCAATTAGTAAATAAGGAGTGAAGGTGCAATTCAATACAGTAACTAACTCCTCAAGCAAGAGACCACAGTTACTGTGCATCACAAAGCTGCACGTTAATCTTAAAGGAAAAGGGCACCCAGATGTGCGATTACATCATATATACATATTCACCTGCGAGGATTATGAAATCACACACTGAAAGAAAAATTATTTCATTCGTTGATCTGTGTGATTTAATGCACAAGTTCATAAATGTTCACGGGAATTTCTTTGATTATTAGCGCAAAACTTGTGGGGGAAAAATATGAGCAATACCCACAATCCCACGCTATAATATTTAGAAAATATATAGCTCTTGATAGGTGGTAAAAGTGCACTAATTACTATTTAATTAAATGTCAAGGAAGAAAACATTGTTTAATGACATGAGCTAAATTGAGGTCAACCTAAACAATGGGGGACAGCAGGGGGCGGGGCCTTCGGTACACCATGAGAGCACTGTCGTATGTACTGTGAGTGCTATATTGCAGTTTTTTGGTATTGAATAATGTCACACCAACAAATGAGAATTTTCATTTTTGTTTCAGCCCACCCCAAAATGTTATACTTAATGTCATTCTGTGAGACATTTTTTAAGAGATGCCATCAGTAAACTAATCTGAACCTACTTGATCAAACAGTAGTTTGAACACATTTCAGAGCATCTTGTTATCGGTTTATGCAGGACATCTGGTAATCTGATCTGTGGTCCGGTCTAAAATTGCCATAGCCATGTAACCCTGCAGAAGGTCCAAAGGACAACACGCCAAAACATTTCAGGGTGGAGCTGCGTGTCTTTGGTCTGCTGGCTTGTAGACACTTTCTGATCACAGACTTGGGAATGTCTGATCCTACAGTCCGAGTACTTGCTCTCTTTTCAGTAGTCTATATCAACCACAGGATTAAGGTCTACTTGGTGTGTTTGAATCAGAAAATAATTTGTCTGATATTTTGACTAGCATGCAAGAAAGACTCGGTGTGTATATGCGTGTTGAAAAAGACAATCAAAGAGCAAACAATAAAGAAAGCACAAAACCAGAAAGCCAGGACCAAAGCTTAGTCACTAAGGTCTGTCGTCTTATTTTTCATCTTCTTAAGCCCAACTTATAAACTGTGGTGACACAAGTCATTTTCCAGACCTGGAGACAAAAACCCATCTGCTAATGCCACATCACTCACATCTTTCTATCTGCCGATGAGAACACAATGAAAAACAAACAGCCAACCTGTTTGTTTATAGAATGCAAATCATTTACAGTAAATGTAAAGGTATGAACAAAATGAGAATTGAGTCACACATGATGTGCAGAGACAATCACCACAGTTCCAGTTACTCTGGAACTGTGACGGCAATGACTGTGGATGAAACAGAAAGTCAATGTCACGCTTTTAATGGGCCTTTAAAAAGAGCAGTGGTAATGTTGATACACAGAGTACACAGCTAGTTTTTCAATAAACAAACAAGCTACTTGTCTGCATGTTACTGTTACAGTTACAGCATGCTACTGTTACTGTTACAGCATGCTACTGTTACTGTTACAGCATGTTACGGTTACCGCATCTACCAGCAAGGAATAACTATTGAAACCAGCAAAACTTTAACCCCTATGGCAGTCAAAAAGTCAAGTTGGTAATACAGTTACCTGCAATTAGACTAAAAGAAAACAGCGCATCATAGAGACACATGCTGTCTCAAAACACCTAATTCGTCAATATCTGTCAGGAAGTAGAGAGGTAAAAAATGCATTTTAAAACCTGATGTGGTATTATGCAGGTTGACAGCTGTAAGAATTCTCTTCATAAATTGTCGCCATAACAATAAGTTGAGCTTAATGAGAAAATTTGCCGTGTCTGCAATATACAATGCGATCTAAAACATTACTAACACAATGCACAAAATCAAATTTGTGCAGTTAAAAGCATTAGCGTTCACTTGTTATAAATGCATACTGTTCCAAGTCACACGCATTGTGTGACTCGTTCCTGCACTTCACTAAACCCTCTTCATGTACATTTTCTCCTCACCGTTTTATACCATAACAGCATGACTGAAATCTTAAGCCATGTGGCATTACACTCTCTGCCAACTGAGGCAACCTGCATTTCCCACGATTCTCCAAACGGCTGCCAAATTCACATGATGACAATAAAGCAAAGCATCTCATTAATGACAAGAAACAGTCTTGAAATAATAGAGGAGAAGAAAGAGAGAATTTATTTGGAATTCTTTCCTTTCCATTCTTGCCTGACACGCCCCTCTGCTCTCCATGGCTTTATTATAAAACAGACAAACACGCGATCTAAGCTGGTATAGCTAGTTATGCGACCTAATACACTGGAAAAGACATTGGCACACTGCCACGAATCATTTAATGTTTTTAAGCACCCGGTTCATATTTTTCAATTCGACGTGTTTTAATCATACATTAGTCATTGAGTTTTGGTAATCCAGTTAGTGCTTTGTTATGTTTTCATTATAAAACAATGGTTGCTTTTGTTTACTCACTGCTAACCGAAATCAAAACATGTCATTAATAAGCAGGTGACCTGATGAAAATAAATGACTCACGTATGAGTAAAATACAAAAACAACGTGCTGAACTGAAGAACGTGAGCTCTTTATAAACATGTGAGGAGATTAAAGGGCTAAAGGGAATCGAAAGCATGGTGGCGTGGTGTACATGTCTTATTTTCAGGCGGTGTGTATCTTTTGGGTGTGTTTCGCCGCAGCTGCACTGTTGTCATCGGTTTTAGGCCCTGACATGAAACCGCGCGCCGCCGATTCGGAGCTCGCGGGCAAAGTGGTCCCATCGCGCGGGTTCGATGAGTGGCCTCAATCGATCACCTCGATATAACTGCAGTAAAAAACCTGTTTATTGATCGCCACATTTAACGTCATGACCCGAAAACGCCGCTAAGTACGCGGTAATGTAAAGGGTATCTGTGGTCACCACCTTAATAACACGGCTTTCTCCGCAACAAGACGAATGACAACGAAGGGGGATGCCGAAAATCGACTCACGTACCAAAAAACCGATTCATTGCTACATATAAAAGCGCTAAATCGATATATAATCCTGAACTGTAGCACAACTGGGCAGGACGTTTAGCATGACAGCTAGCATTATATCTGACCCCTTTAAAAACAGTTTTCACATTTAAATAAAATATCACCACTGGCAACCTACCTGTCACTTTATTGGCGTCACTGGTTTAGAGGATTGGTGGGGGTGTGTGGCCCTGGTTATCCTCTTGACTAGATTAGATGATGGCTTTAATCTTTGACTGGTGGGGTCTTCCCGACGGCTCCCTTAGCCAGTTAGCCTGCGTCCAAACTATGAAGCTTTAGCCTTATTTCTGTGGGTATCCAAACAACAAAAATGTAATTTAGGGTATTGGCTCTTCTCTGTAATCGCCAATTATTCCTGTAAAGACGATAGCGCGTATAATTTGATCAAGCTAGTGTAGCTTAAAGCTAACGGCAGGTTTAACGTATTTCAACCAGCTCAGCGCAGCGGCACGAGCGCTATTCCACATCCACGAACCTCCCAGAACAGCCTGACGTCTCCACCCTCCTGTGAGCTCATTCGCTGGCTGTGGCTGTCAATCAGACCCAGGCGACCAATGACAAGTCGCAGGAGAGTATTTGACGGGACGTGTCAAACGGAACGGAATCTCAGGTGTTGATATCACAGGTACATGTTTGGTCCTCAATCTCCACCCCAGAATGAAAATTTACTCACAATTCACTCATAAGTTATGTTCAATAATTCCGGCTCTTCCCAGCTTTATAATGGTATTAATCAGGGTTTTGAAGCTGCAAAGATCATCCATCCATCATAAAAGTAATCCATATGACTCCAGGGGGTTAATACAGGTTCTCTGAAACAAAACCATCGTTTGTGAGAGAAAAGATTAATTTTTTAACTATATCCATGCAAACAAAATGATCAGAGCGCTAATATCGTGGCACAAAGACATACACAGACGTTTACATTCAAACGCGACGCATCAAACGCTAAATACTCTCAAATCATTCATCTTTTTCTCTGACAGACGTATTGTTTTACTTCAGAAGACATATTAACCCACTGGAGTCTTTTGGATCACTTTAATGATAGATGGATGCGCTTTTTTGAACTTAAAACACCGAACCCTGATCAATGCCATTATAAAGCTGGCCAGGATATTATTAAATATAACTCTGATTATGTTTGGCTGAAGAAAGTCATAAAACATGATGAGAGAAATTTCATTCTGTCAGGACGGGAGAAACGGTATGGCTGTCAAACTGTTCGTGATTTTTTTTAACAGTAAACGAGTGTTAATACTTTCTAGCCTGTACAAAAACTGACAGACATAAACAGCTTAATGAGGGATAAAAGTGACACAGTGACATATTAAACGCGTGTGTCTGAGAGAGAGAGACAGACAGGCTAAACGCTTGTGTTGCTCTGAGGATTAACGAGACAGAAGGAGTTTTACAGATAAGCGTCCCCCCATCCCCCACAAATATCCCCACAAATCTGACCAACATCTGTCACACCAACTCTTAGACCAAATAACACAAATCTACGGCTCTGCGTACAGCACATACAAAACACAAACACCCTGACAGATGATTGTTACTGCAGTTTCCTGTAAAATACACAGGAAGCATCAAGGCCCTGAAATGTTATATAATAATAATAAGTCAAAGTGTAAAAATATAGTGTAGCCAATCAGAATACATTGTTTGTGTTTGATTATGGGGTATTAAACATCATTTCCGCTAAAATTCAAGAGAATCCACTATGGATTCAAAAACTCAGTCGCTTATTTAATAATTTTATAAGATACCCATTTCACATGCTGAAATACACCAGCACCACTGTAGGTTAAAATGGGCCAGTAAGCATTAAAGGGACAGTTCACCAAAATATGAAAATCAGCTGTTAATTTACCCTCAGACCATCTGGTTAGGTTAAATTAAAGTTAAATTCCTTAACATATTAAACCATATCAATCTAATGAAATTAATCTGGGCACTCATCTCATATTATAAGTACTAAGAACTAAGAAACAGAACAGAAACCGTTGTTGTAAAATATTAAGTGATTTTACAGTGATAAACACTGATTTACAGTGGTAAACTTACCTGGCCTATTTTACCTGATGACCAAATGTACCATACCATAGTTAGTCTTCTGGGAAGGTGGGGCAGTGTTGATTTTGTATGAATATATTGTGAATGGTCACACCCGAGGAGGAATGAAGTTACAAAGTTACAAACAAACTTTTTCTGACATTTTTAGCTCAGACTTTTCATGTTGTTGTTATCAAGCCACATGGAAATGTGTGTGCATAGACTATTACATCTTATATCAATATATTGACTTCACACATAAATCTTAAAACAATTAAATCCGGTTTTATATATTACCAATTCAGTTTAATTCAGATTGACTCAACTGTTTAATTCAGGTATGATAAGGTAAAATCATATAAATGAATTATAAACACACATTTTTGACATAAATTAATATGAATACACATTAAATATTTTGTTTTTATTTTCATCTGTCATATGAGCTGTATCACACGGTTCAAAAACAATATTAACGATAAAAAGTAATATAAACGTTGAAAACGCGTCGAGACATTTGTACAATGCCGCCACCACGTGGAAAGAATGTATATTTCATTTTGTTTGAAGTTGAAGGTGTACCACATATTTACAGACCTGTGTGTGTAAACGCAGAGGACCTATTCGTTTCAGTAAGCAATATTAATATGAAACGAACAGAAACGCGTTTCTCGTTTTATATAAAAAAATGTTATTGATAAAGCCATCACAGGCACCATTGATCTGTGTAAATATAAAGGAGGTTTTGGACTTTAGCCAAATCTTCCGTCAATAAAGAGAGCACTGGGCATTTTATTTGTAAATATTATTGGTGCTGTTGTTTTGAAACACTTCAGTGCGCATAAACCTCAATACAATTCTATGCTGTCAAATAAACACTTATAAATAAGTTTAAATAACAGAGTAACTGCCAATAAAAACAGAAATATCAGCGTTGTTGAATGATTGCAAACTTTCACCTCTTGAGGGCACCGGAAGCACGCGGAAAGCTACAAGATACCCAAAATCAGACGGTAAAGCAAAAGCTTCATCTTTCTAGTCATACCATGTGACGTAAGCTCCTCCGTCCAAGCAATGGCCATTGAGCAACATTTTTCTTTACTGATTTGTGCGTTAATGTCTATGTTCTAAATGAATGTATACATTACAAAAGCCGTGACTAAGTGACAGTTATCGTTATTAAAGGTGTGGCATCTGTCTGTCTTTAAGTCTGTCTGCCTGTATCTAAAACTCTATAGGTTGCAATTTTTGTAGATATCAAAGAGTATATATTTTACACATCTTTATCTAAATAGAGAGAGGGAGGAGATCTTTAAGAGCACACAGGCTATAAGGCAGATGAATGGAGAGAGGCAGTGGATGACTCATAATCGGCGGCCATCTTGAGAGGGATGATACGGGACCTGTGAGTGTCCCAGGGCACAACACTGCATCTGTCCTGGTTTATTTTTGGCACGCTGAGATCCTTCTACACACTACTGAGACAAGTAGGAACAAAAATAGGCTGGAGCAGGAAGTCGAAAAAGAGCAAAACAGTCTGAAGAGGGAGAGAGAAGATGAGAATGGCTGGAGAAGAGGCAGGAATTTCAATAAAAGAACAGAATGACGAAAACAGCAGCAGGGAGGACGTAGACAAGCTGATGTAGAGAAACTGTGTTCAGTGAGGAAGACGTAGCACAAAGGGATGGAAGATAAACAGCACTTATAAGGAATAGAAGGAAGAAAACATTATTTTTTTAACGTGCATGATAAATGAAAGATAAAAAACAGTTACCCCAGTATACAGACACAGCAAAAACAAAGTACATTTCTGTGAGAATTTCAGCATGAATTTTAAGCTGGCTGAACTTTGTTGGTCAGTGCTAGTTTAGCCAGCAAAACTTGGTTGATCTTCATGGTCTGTTGGTTGACCAAAGAAGTTAAGTTGGATGTACTAGTCAAGAAGCCTGCTGTAAACACCAGCATTCCATACTGGAACGAAGGCTCCAAAACACAACATATGCTGACCTAGTGAACTGGTCTTTTCAGCAGGGCTGTAGCAACTGCAAATTGATGGTGGCAAATCTCTTGGTCAGTCAGTAAAATACTGTGAAAGATTAAAAGCACTGTCTCTCAAAAATATACAAGGTATTGCCAACATTGTATTGAACAGTGCAGGGAAACGCAGTATAGACCTAAATACATCTGCATGACAAGACATTTATCATTTTAGGCATGATAAATGATAAACTGCAGCTGATAATAAATAATAATAAACCACAGTTTATGAAAAGTTTAAAGCAAACTTTAAACAATGCGCAAACTTTCACACTAAATTGTTTCTGTAATTATAGCTTTGAGCATTCAAAGTATGATAATAATAATAACGCTGGTCGGGTGGGTGCTGCTGGGGTCTGAGCACGTGTGATTCTACAGAACCGAGAGGCTGGCAAGAAAATGAAAGAGATGATGCTCTCTGACAAATTCGTTCATCTGTTTCGTCACACACTCTCTGGTAAAAATGTATTAATACTGCAGTGTGGGTGAGGTTGCCAGAAAGCAAAAACTGGAATAATCGTCACAAGACTTTAATTCTCATAAGACAGAAAGATCTAGAGAGAGACAGAGGCAGCTATCAAGATGATAAACAGCTCTAAACAGTGCTGTGAGATTTACAGCCGATTGTCAAAAACGGCAATTAACACAAACCCAGAATTCAAGCTGAGACAAGCTGTATACAAGTTTATCAGCCTCATGTTTGCCCAGTCACACTGTGTAGTTGAGAGAAATTAAACAATTGTGTATTTATATAGTTTAGTTGACATGAAATACTGCATGTTAAAAAGACCTGCAGTGTGACATACTAACTAAGAAACTAAAAAATGTTTGTCTTTTACTATTGATATAATCTTACTATTGATATTAAATCTGACAGCTGTGGTGTAATAAATTGTAATAACCTATTTAGCTTGAATCATTTTCGGTTGGCCCAACTGCATGGCCCAGAGTTGAAAAACAATCCTTTATCTACAAGCCGATTGGCTCTTTTAACTAAAGGGTGGGACTTTCATTCCTACAGCTGCCATATTGAGCATTTATTAAAAAAATTTCAGTTAGTCGTCTTCTCCACATGTTATTGCTTGACACGTTATATATCACATAAATACACACGCATTCAACTATTTATATGTGGTTACACATTGTCAAACTGTCATTAATACACACACACACACACATACACAAATACACGTACACACACACACACACACATTCACAGACTCCTTCTGCCACCGATGACGAAATCCAATCTCTGAGACTAAACCTGCCAAATGTTTCTCAGCTAAAAACAGAAACAAATGTTCCCTCATTCACACTGACCAACATGCAAATGTTTTAGCCACACAGCAGAGAAGACCTCTAGACAGCAAAAGGGCAGACAGACTTGTGTCTGTGCCAATTTTTCAACACACACACACACATAAGGAAACACATAAAGCAATAGCAATGCCAGTTTTTTGCACTACATCTAATAGATTTAATAGTGTAACATCGTGGCTTTGAGCTACACGTGAAAACAGTTTTTTAGGCAGCTGAGGTGATGGAGGCACGTGAACTCTCCACGGTCCACCAATGGGAGCGATGACGCACTCCATTTAAAAACCGTCTGCCTCACCGCGGGACGAGTGCAGAGCTCTGAGAACGTGTGATTAGGACTAAATGAGTGTGTATGCGCGCGCCCGCGCAAAGTGTGTGAGTTTGCATACGCAATTCATAAACTCTCCAAATGTCGCCGGAATCTGCCAAGAATGTGAGTCAAACATCACACATCTCCTCTCTGCAATTTATTCCCTGTTTCACACACTATTTCAGCCGCAGCGATGTCTCTTTCAATGTCTGTCTTCTATCCCTCTTTTCATTCCCTTTCTAGTCTACACTTCAACCTCAGTTTCGCTGTACTCACAGTTTCCAAACTCATCCAAAACACATCCGATGAAAACTTAGTGCTTAGAAATCCATGCTAAGAAAAACAGCATAAACCTGGTTTGCTGGTCTCTGAAAACTGATTTCAGATCATCTCCCAGTCTGAAAAGCTGGTAATCCACTGGTTTAGCTGGTGAAAAGTGCCCAAAACCCAGCCTACTGACCCACCTGACCACACTGGAAGAAAAGCTAAGACCTGCAAACAAGCTTAGGCCGGTTTAAGCTGCCTTCATTAAGCAGGAAAGTAAAGTGATTGAAACACAAAATCTTTTACAGCCCCTCAGATCGGCCACTGTTTATTTTTAGCATGCATCAAACCCCAATAATGAGGAGCTCTTCAAAAGCTGGGCCTTAAACACAGATCGATTGATGAGCTCATTATTTTACAGAGCACTGCAGTTCCTGGACCTGTAATCAAACACAAAAGACTAGCAAGAGAGGAAACGAGAGACTGGTGTTAAAAATAATATATGGGTGATGCTCATGACGTCAAGATGAGCTAGAGAGAGTGAGGAAGTGGAGGGAGTGAATGAGAAAACAAAAAAGAGAGAGGTGAGGGAGGGCCGAGAGAGACGCAGATGACGACAAACAGAGGAAAGCGCGAAAAAGTCGGTGAGAATGTGTAATGAGAACTGTGAGTTATGTGGGGCTGTGCAGGCTAGACAGAGATGTGGAAATACAATAACAATATCGCCAATATAAACCCAGTAAACACAACAGAATAACATTCACGGCAGCTGGGAATTAGTTCTGTAGAAGTTTGTAATTGTGTAAGAAAATAGAAAATCCATTGAACAAAAGTAGAGCGTCTGTGTGTACGTGTCCAACTGTACCAGTGACCTTATTTAATTAACATTTGTCTCCCGTGGAGGTGATTATTATCACTTCTAAACACCTCACTGAGGAGCAATTTCTGGCAAATAAATCAGAAAGAAGTCGCTGCCCCTCCCGTTTCTGTCTTCCTCACACATACYCCCCCCCCCCATTCATTCATTCATTCATACATTCAGTTCAATGACTCATTCTCGATCTCTATTAATATTCAGCGATCAACAGCCTGCCGTGATATTGACGTGGTCGCCACCCCTCCGTTGCCAGCCAATTCATTGTGTCTCATTGTTGAGTGGCATGGCCGACAGCCAATGGGCACGCAGATGGTGGGTGGGATGAGGGGAGCAGCTCTATTTGCGCAATCCGTCCAATAGGACATCAAGATGTCATGCATTGATTTAACAAAAAACCTCACACGATCACAGTTGCCCATTAACAGTTACAGCACAAAAACGTTTGACCTATAGATTGATTCATTTGTTCAATAACGCAGAACTTGTTGTCTGTCAGAGCAAAAGTTTGACATGAGTGTGGTTTGCATCACATTTATCTTCGAAATCTGTCAAGTTTTAACTCAAACTGGTTGAACAGCATTGGATGAAAAATGAAACAGCCTGTTGGCAAGAGTCTAAAGAAGATGAAACATTTACTGTGGAATTGAAAGAAAACCCTTTAAGCCTCTCACCGGGACTCACACACGTGTGTGTGTGTGTGTGTGTGTGCGTGTGTGTGTGTGTGTGTGTGCGCGTGTGCACGCGTGTGTATCTGTGTTAAGCACAGCCTGCCTGTGCACACCGTGGGGGACTGACGCTTTCATCATGTATGATGCTCTTTCAGTGAGAGCCATCTGCTAAAGCCAGTACAGCTTTAAAAGAAAGACAGAAAAGA
>JAZGTI010016784.1:0-12577 GCA_036877585.1 Botia kubotai
AGAATCTCCATAAAGGGTAATAAATACATTACATTTCAAAATTTCTATCACGACCTCCATCAGAGATTCAAAAGCACTTCCCATTTAGTGTCATACATTCATCTTTTATATTACTTTCACAACAGATATATCAAGCAGCATATTGCATTGCAACCTAACCTGTGATTTCTCATGTTCATGTGTTTCTGTCATGTTTTCTGTAAATTCTCACATTTACTCACAACTTCTTGGCAAACCTTCTCACATTTTCAAGAATAAATGTGTTCTGGTTGGCAATCTGGGACAGGTTTCCTGCTCTGTTTTGTTGCACTGGGAAAGTTGACATTACCAACCAATGGGGTGAACTGCAACTCTATTAACAATACAATTGACCACAGAAAATATTACAGAAAGCCACTTCACCCTAGCTAATGCCTCAGTTTTATCATTCCCTTATTTTTACAACTCTTGCACTGTTTCATGCTGAATGTAGCCCATATATTTGGCAGATTTCTTAGCCTAGTGATTACAAAGCTTAAAAATATTTTAAGCACTAAAAAAATATTTCAACAATAAGGCCAAATGTTGACATTCAGTGACATGTTTCTGCTTTTCAGTGTTTGTCTTTGCTAAAAATGATTCAGTTATGATTAAGGCTGTGTGTCTGGAGAGAGAACGCTTACTGATGCAGAAGGGCCTTTATATTTATAACTAATACATAATAGAATCTATTAGTTAAAAAGTAAATTAAGTATTATATTAGATTTGCATGTGCTTTACCCTGTCCTTGTCTTCCACCAGGTCTGTTAGCACATCATCAGGGTCCAGAATTCCCCCGTCACAGTACTCAACATGGTGTGTTCGTACCAGGAAATCTCCTTCCTGCAAAACAAACAAATGCCAGTGTGAAATATCAGCAAGAGCACAAAATAACACACCTGCTGACTTCAGGGTTTTTTATTCCTTGAATTTCCCACAGCGTTTTTAACATTCTCAAAGGAATTTTCATTACAAATACTACTGAAAAATCAATCAAAAAATTTTTTTAGTTCAACAGAATCAGTGAAAATAATAACTGTACCATGAGGGTCACTGATTTTAAACTATGAAAGTATCATGCCAACTTCTTTTTTTTGCAACATTATTATTTTCAAATTCATCCCAAATGTATATATAGAAATCACATAGGAATATAAATACATTCATAATGGATTTTAGAAAAAATCTCTGTAAAAAAATAAGAGAGAAAAGTCCCTACTGTACTTTTACCAGTTATATGATTTAAACCTGCTCGAAAATACTTCATGTGTGTTTGTGTTTACATCAAAGTGGTGTGTATCTGGACACCCTGATGTTCAAGCAAAATAGGATTGGCCAAGATAGGTCTTATTAAACTGAATAGTGTTCCTAAAGAACTCCTCCACTGTCACCTCCTACAGGGGGAGTGTTGCAAGGCTCAGACTAAGGCCCAATGGATTTTTCTGATTATTGCTGACAGAGAACAATGCAGCATGCATCAACATCCACAAATCATCAAAGCCTCGTGAGCTCACAATGACCGCCAACCAGAACCCTGAGACCAGTGTGATGCAACTACAAATGTCTGCTCTAAATGTCAACATAAGCTTGAACTTCAACGCCATGTAAAAAGACTAAGAGTGGGAAGTAATGTATGCTAACAGTGTTTACCTTGGAGTAAATGCAAAACTCCACTGACAGTGTAAAACATGACTGATATGTGCCAACCCTGTTTATCTTGGCGCTGTAGGTCTTAAGAGCTGTCAGCCTTCACCAGATGAACTGTGATTGCATAGATGACTCATATACTTAATGTTGGTTTAAAAGCCCAGCCTCTCAACACAGGAGAAAAACAGACACCAGATTTAACCAGTCCATACTCATATAAATGACTATTGAGGTACATTAACATAAATGGGGTGAAGAAAACTATATTTTGGATAGCAAATTGAAAAAAAAACAGCTAAGCTATACTATTATCAATAGTGCTGTAGTGTAGCAACCTAGTAAAGGTGGCCAAATAAAAACAGCATAAAAGAAAAAGATATCTAAGTAATCACAAATTTTAATCTCTACTGCATCTAACTGCAAAGGAATGAAATATCAGGGTGTTCTGCCTTTAGCAGTATGTCACAGCTCTAAAAGGCCACAGAAAGACACTGACAAGTGCTATCAAAGAATGCTTCTATCACACAATTAATGGGTGAATATAGAATTTAAATATAGAAATTTGTGTTTAGGGGCTGTCTATCTCAGACATGAGCTATTGTGACTCAGCAGAATGTTTCTTGAAAGAGGTCAAACTTCCAACTTCACATAAATTAAAGTTTACCGGGAGCAAACTTATTTGTATTTTATTGTGTTTATTCACTAAAACAAAGAGTGTTCAGATGAGAGCAAGAGATTGCGTGACACTGCTTCTCATGTCTTATATGAGGGAAAAATTATATTTAACATTTCAAAGTTTTGAAAAACTGATAAGGGGAAGATACAAGTGAGAAAAACTCAAATATTAGGGACTGGTCAGGAGTTTTACCTAATTGTGTGGGCCAAAGAATGTAGTTTATTTACGTTAACACACTTGCCACTTTCTTACCACCATCATTTTGAATGACTGAAGACCTCTGGCTCATTGCTTTAACAGATTGTTTGCTTTAAAAATTATAATCTTCTGCCAACTTGCATGTCCCTAGCAACTTTCATTAAACCTAAACTCCTAAATCCACTTCAGCTTGTTTATTAGAAACAATTACTTTTATATTAGTACTGATTACAGATAATAAAGTAAGTTTGACAAATGAGGATATTTTGTAATCAAGTTACTCAAAAAAAAATCAATTCGGCCCTAAATGAATTGAAACAAATCTGTCTACCACTGTAGTATTGTTCTAGAAGGGAAACGATTCTCTTTCTTTGTATGGCAGATTGGCAATTTCCGGTCATATTTATATAACCACATTCCACGTCTTGGAATTGAACGATGAACTATGATTGAACACCCTTTTCATAATATTTATTAAATCTAATTAATGAGTTTAATATTTCAAGTGTTCCTGTAGCTCACTGGTAGAGCACTGTGTTAGCAGCGCAAAGGTTGTGGGTTCGATTCTCAGGGGAACACATGTACTGATAAATTATATGGCTTGCACAGTAAGTTGCTTTGGATAAAAGCACTTGACAAATGCATAAATGTAAGTGGGTTTACCTTTTGATTAAGTGTGAGCAGGGAAATCTTCACTTTGAAAAATGTGACAATGACCGTATTACGACCAAAAGAGTAACAAAAAAAAGTGTTGAAAGGTTTAATAATTTCTATTTTCTTGACTGCTATGGCTTGACTATTTGTTGAGTAATTTTCACTGTCTGGGAAACCTCTTGCAATACAACATGCTGTAAAATCATCTTCAAATGTTTTATTTTCCAGTTATGCAGACACATTCTTAAAATACACATGTATACCCGAGAGGCAAACCTGCGCAAGACTTATTGTCAGAGAAGCTATCTTGAATGTAAGTGCATTTTGTCTTGCTGCATTGGCACATTTTTTTCACTTGTTTTAGGCATAAACAAGCAAAACCAAAATCTTGTTGCCAATGTAACAAAACAAAACACAAAAAGATTCTCAGAAAACAAGCCTTAATCTTTTTAGATATTAAAATAAGAACCTCATCTGGTTTCATTAGGGATATTAAAATACATTTACTGAAAAAATATGCACATAGAACAGTACTTAATGTATCATTTAGAAAACAAAATGGCATGAAAAAAATATCACTGATAACTGTATATATTTATGGGTTTATCAAGAATCCAGCACTAATTGTTCAGAAGTTGATCTATAGTTTTATCAATTAGCATTTGATCCTGTTTCACTCAGAAAAGCAGATGACATCAGATCCCACACAGCCTCATCTCCCGCAGCCCGTGAGCTAAATGACATTTGACAGCCAACACACCTGTCTAATTACAGCTCCAACCCAACCAGCCCTGAGCTTTTAAATGCTAGCAGCAACGTGCAGCAAATGAGGGTGAGCTAAAGGCCACAAGTGCCGTGGTGTCTGGCATTCAACAAAGAGCGACGGCAGTCTACTGAAAAAAAATCTGTATTACATGCCACATTAAAGCCTATTCCCAGATACACCAGCAATGAATGAGGGTATGTGTGTGGCAGGAGACAGAACCGTAATGAAACGATGGAAATCTCTGGAACGTTTTGCAATTTTTACCCTGATGACGGTGAGCAGCGGGGCTCCTGCCGTATTTTCACAATTGCTTTTGTTGGTGTGGCGTCTATTACCAAGCCTAGTGTCATTACCAGACTCATAAACAGTAATGATCATGATGGTGATGATAATGATGCAATAAGACACTGTCCATCTCTGAGCGCAATCTTCCACCTTTGCCTCATACTCTTGCACCTTCTGGTCAAATATGAAAATACCAATTTTGCAGTGAATTGAATTTAATAAACATACAATTTTTGAACCCACACCTCATTTTCTGTTATGGGCTGCAATATAGCCTGAATGAAAGGAAATATTTTTTTCTATGGTAGCACAAATTAAATGAATACTTTTCTGGGCACTGTGGCCAGCGTGGGAAGGGATGTGTATGTGGGTAATCAGTCTTTCAATGAGACGAACAGATACAGGAAGAGTCCACATCAGACAGCATGTCTGGACACTCCACTCCTACTCGTGTTGATAAATATCTGCAGTGCTAATGCAATATACAGAAAACCAAAGCCATAAAATGCTCCACAGACATACACACATGCACACACAGAATTTCACTACAACGCACAAACATACACACCTACAGCAAGTAGGTATGTGCAATATAAGTGTACTTCAAGTGCAAGATTCAATAATTACCTCTATTTACCCCAAATCCAAACTCAAAATGATCTTTGCACAAAGCAAAAGGTCCCATGCAGATTAAATACAATCAAGTTAATACACGCTTGCAAAATATCATTATTAAATAAATATACAATTAAATAACTAATCGGAGATAAATAACTAAATAAATAACAAATAACATAATATTGTACAACCAGGTCCCTGCTGATTTCCACCCAAATAACACTAAGCAGTGTAGTGAACCAGTGTTCCTATTTGTTTTTAAAGATTATTCATAAAACATCTCAAACTTGGATTTGAAAACAAACTATTGATCTGTACACAAAAACTACATCAGTGAGGATCAGCTAACCTAAATCCAACCCGTAACAGTACACCAAAAAAAAACCACAGGCTTACTTACAAGCCAAAGTATGCTTTATGTTTATTTGGTCTATAATAATAAACATCCAATCCATCATCTTTAAAGACAACACTATGCTTCCAAGTCACTGGAGACTACAGTTTCACACAAAAACAGTTTCGCACCACAGCAGATGTGCATTTACTGAGAATAGCACATTAGTGTTAAGCCATGCTGCCAAAACCATCAAAATTGCTAAAGGCCGAACACTGGTACTTCACGAGAACATCCGAGGTTCAGAGGTAGTTTCTATCACAAACCATGCACCTAATTTGGAACACTTTTCAACTGAGAGCAGATGCTAACCAACTATGTCTGAGGCCAGGCACACTAATTGTTTTCTCTCTGGTGGAAGGCCAAGCTCTTCCGTGATGTCAGCTGCTCTGGCAGCCAGCTCAGCACTTGTGCATCTGGCATTCCTTAGCTTAATGGAAAAACAGCAGCGCAGCTCCGGCCTCCGTTTGCCTGGGTAATTAAGTGTCCCTTATCGATGGCCTGATAACTTCCTGAGTGACTCCCAAGCACTTCCTTCACCTCCTCTGCTAAAGGTCTCTCTCTTTCTCTTTTAGACAGCGTACTGCCTCTGGCCAAAAGCTTGCAGACATGCTAGTATTTAGAATCAACGACTCAAGCACATTTCCATTTGTTTCCGGGCCTGGAACATTCTCGAGTATGCTGGCTGAAGATCACAGGCAATTTTTCATCCTGCGGGTAACTGATGCATCCAGGTCAATGGAAAACATCTCAATGAGTATAACAAAACATAAAGCAATGCAATCAAAGGTTGCAGTCTCTGCGCAACAGAAATTAGACCGCAATCTTCAAAATGCCAACTGCAGTCTTTCAAACAACGGGTTTTATATACCGATCTATGACACTTTTAAAAGGCTAAAGATTAGTGCAACTAAATCTAGACCATTTCTCGTTCACTTTAATCCTGAAACGCATTAAATGCATAATTACACAGCTGCAGGAAAATGTTTCAGATTAGCATAACAAAAAAAAAAAGACTGAGCCACTGCGATTTCAATGGCGAAGAAGAAAATCTGGTAATTAACAACACTTCTCTGCGGGGAGATAACACACAGCCGAGCAGTGGTGCTCAAAGCTGTGACAGCTAACTAAGAGGTCGAACTTCCAAAAATATTAAACGCACAGAGCAGGGCTTCAGCTTAACCTCCTTTAACTTACAGGCTTTTGAACAAGTTAAAAACATACAGAGCTACAAACCCTAGATGCAATTAGCCTGTTCAAAAAACTAGGCCAAAGGAAATGGTAAAAGCATTCAGTACAACAGTACTTCTCAAGTGACAGGTCACAACCCAAAAGGGTTTCAAATGTTTCTTCTGACAGGTCACAGGCAGCAGGCAAAATGCAAAGTGAATATTTAGATACAATAATAGCTAATATAAAATAATAGCCAATACAAAAGCAGTGTTTGTTTCATTTGTTGTGATAAATCACAAATGTATGCACTTACAAATGCCAATTTTCCTATTCAGCATACCATTTTAATACTATTGTTTTCTTCACAGCCCCATGTTTCAGTTTAAAAACTTTGTTTACTATTGCACCATACATTATTTTGCTACTGTGTTGGGTAGCCACTTTATATCCAATATAAAATATGGTTCAGAAACCTGTTTCAAAAGCATTTTAGAGCCACTGCAGGAGAAAAAAGGGACATTACAGTCATTTGGTTTTTCTGTATGCTTAATCAACTACTTGGTTTTAACCTGAGCGGTCAGATATGTCTTAAGTGGCGTTCACATAGAACATGTTCTTGCTTTAACAGAAAAAAACAGAATGTTGCGTCTTAAGATGCTTTTTAATAGGTATACATAAAGCTTGATATTACATTTTAAAAAGGGCAAAAGACAATTAAAAAAGTGGGAAGTGACTTGACCGAATCTATAAACATGCAGCCATTCAACGGGGTAAAAACAGATAAATAGACTAAACAACTATAAACTTTACTGCACAAAACTATCACAGTCCTAAAAAATACAGAGACCTATACATTATGTCTAACACTTGGACAATTGCTCAATGCTCATAGCGAACAACTTGTATAACGGTAATTTGTCCATGATTAGATCCCCAGTAGAGGAGCAAGAAGCATAATCCATCTACTGCTAACATGCTGGCGCTTAGCAAGTTAATCTAGTTAAATGTGAGATGTCCAGAAGACAAGCATTTAAAACAGATAATCACAGACAACCTTGCCTAAACACTAATCTTTCTAGTGCGATTAGATGAAGCCTCATTTAAACACCACTAATTGAATAATTACAAACCTAAAGCCTGAACTTTTATTTGCAGCAGAGGGAAAGAACAGCAGGGAATGAGCTCTGCATGCAATACAGGCCAGAATCAAACCTGCATCTCTGACACCACTGCTCAAAATGTGTGTAGAATATGCAGCATACGGTAAGTCACAGGACAGGGAAATTTATCTAGCTAAAGACTTTATAAAATTGAGAAACGGAAACTTATCATGAGTATCTAGTATTAGTAGTGCATCCAATATAGCACAGCACAATATATTAAAGTGATAGAAATACTGCAAATGTGCAGTATTGCAATGGTTTGCAATAACATGATTTTAATACTTAAAAAGTTAGGTATAGTCAGTCTTAGGCTGTGATACTTTTTTTTATGTTCATCTTTTAAATGTATGTTTTAATGCTTTAAAATTTTTTTAACTGTTTTTACTAATTTAAAGCATCACTGTATCGCATACCGTGTGTCGCATTATTTAGTAATCACAGATCACATTTTTCTTCTATATCATGCAGCTCTAATCTAGCATGTAGGCACCCGTACTCTTTATATAGCATATCTGTTACATATACACTAAGGCATCAAATACCAACCCTAAATCATTCACACTAACTTAAACAACATGAATTCAGCTGCATGCATTCAAATGTTGGAACACATTGGCACTGAACTCAAGATGCATGTGGCAGAGCCAAGAAGTTCATGAAAGGTTCAAAAACCTAACTGATTGATGAGGGTGTTAGTATTCCTATAAACATAATGCTTCGTTTGTTCGGCATTTTCTGCTGAAAGCACTGTGACATGATTTGTGGAGCCTCCTGCATTCATGAATAAATGCAACATTATGACTATTAACTCTATTAATGAAACTTCAAGGGAAACCTGAAGGATATTAGTTACCAGCAGCTCTAAATCATACAGTCTCATAGGGAAAAGGACCAAGTAATGAAAACAATCTATCTCAAAGATCGATAGCGCAGCCTTCTCTGTACTGACATGGCATATTGCGGTACAATGCCTCTAATCATAAACGAAAAAGAAGCAAACCCAATATTACTGCATTGTAAAGTACTACAACTGTATTCATGAAGCTAATACGATTATCAATTCTGAGAAAGTAAATACTGTATGTTCAATTGTGCTCACGCATAAAATGCGTCCATCTGTGCATGTGTGCAACTAGTTTTATGAGCCCTCTTCTTTTTATGACCCTAACCAAGTAAGTGGCCCTAGCCAGAGCAGAGATGCAACCCACAACCACCCCAGCCTAAAAACGAGACCCCGAAGACAACAGCCAATCAGAATCAAACAGTTCTATATATCCTCACCATGGCCCCCTGTGCATCACCAGCACACACATCTATATTCCTCAGAGACTAACAGCCAATATCAGTGCTGATGGGAAAAACAAACACACAAATAAAGGCTAGGCACGCACATAAACTTGTCTGACAGAAAGGACGTGCCTACCTGAAGCAAAAAAATTGTCTGAGCTTAGCTTGACACGCGCTGGCCCTTAAGAGTAAATGCCTGTTAAGATCTTGCACGCCGATCACATATAAAACCAAGCAATACCCCAGAGCCCGCTGGTAATCTCTTGACAGAGCCCTGACAAATTCACTGCATGATATTACTGTCCAATACACAACAGGGTGCACTACAAGGCCACCGCCACCTGCAGACCGATCGCTACTCGTACCTGATTCAGTGCTAAGCGTAAAGACCATCTCCCATCAGTCAAATTGACCACTCTAAAGACGAAGCAACAGAACACTAAATTGCAAGGCAAGCAAGTCTTGCAGCAACGTACATTTTCATTTAGGCACAGCAGCTCCTGGAGAGATGCAGGATGAAACACTTGTTGTTTACTAGGGCCAGACTAAACACTAATGCTCAGGAAAAGGGTGAAATGCACGTCACCATCGGTCCACTGGGATCAGAGAGAGCCAGGGAAAATGGGTGCCACTCAAACAAATGCACTATATAAAAAAAGAAGCTCAGGCAGCAGTGAGGAGGACATCAGGTGGGAGGGGCAGAGGGGCAGTGCTCAGGGGACGGACTAGCTGCCATATTTTACATCTGATTTGCATTTATCACTGAGAGAATCTGTACAAGGTACATCTGGCCCTGACTTATAAAAAATAAAAAATCACTTGTGCAGTTTCTCGTTATCAGAGAGGGACACTTTCTGTGAACCTCTTTTAAATTCTGCAATAATAAAGACTCAAGGTCAACACTTCATATCCCACCAGGCACTGAGAATGTGATTTTAACTAACAGGTTTTAAATTAATGAATAAAGTCTTTAACAGTTCAATCAATCCCATAAGGCAAAGCATACATTTTTATAATCTTCTAATTAAATGCAAATCCAAATATTAAAGAACTACTATAACTCTGTAATATACCAGTGTGTGGTAATCCCCCTGTGATTCTGGACAGTTTGTGTTAAATAAAGACTTAATTAGCTGACATTCAGTTGAATACAGTTAGTTAGGAATCAAATGCCCTAATCACAGTACTTACTGTAACACTCACACCTCATATAAATAGTAACTTTCCTGTAGCTGTAAAAGAAATGTACACAAAACAACTTCATCCAATCATCCTTATGTCCTTTCACAACTGTATGCTTTACCGTTTACTGAATATTCCAGCTACTCTTTTACATAAAATGGGGACATGAGGGCTGTCAGGCTTCAGAAAAAACAACATGGACTGTACGACCATGACATGCATTATATTGCATGTCTGCTGAAACCATATGATAGTTTTGTATGAGGAAATGAATGAAACTTAAGTAATTATTAAGGGGTAGCATTTTAACCCACCATAGCTCTGAAATCTCACGTTAAAATATTAAAGCTTGGTAAAGAGCATCATGGACATTTTGCTAAGCATCTCCTTTTGTGTTCCACAGATGAAAGAAAATCACAGGCCTGAAACCACATATGCATTCTGTTCATTTTAACTTTAAACCATTCTTTAATACGCCGCTGATACTCACCTGCTCCAACAGTTTTCTGTATCTCTGGGTGGCTTGTTGGATGAGATCACGAACTGTCCATCCTTCCTTGCATGGAACAACCACACCAGTCCTTCCAAAACTCACTGTCACTTTCATTTTTAATCCTAAAAGTGGAAGAGTATTCCAGATGTGTCCTTAAGCAAACTCCAGCAGTAGCAGGTGTGTGTAACTACAGCCAAGATACAAACTGATCTTCTGCATCCAACTTCACAGCATCAAAGATCACATGCACAATACACTTATATTAAACAAATGAAAGTTAAATTAATAGAAAATTGTTTAGGAAAGTCTAAGGCATTAAAACAGATGTTAATAATGAAACATTATGGGGTGGTGTTGCATAGCAACAGATGGAGGAAAAAGTTAGATAGTAAGTGCGCTAATAACACAATATAAACACAAAATTCTTTTCAATTATCGGTTAAGGTAGAAATTTAGGACACGAGGACGGTTAATATCCCGTTTACTTAAGAAATGGACGGCTAACTAGTTAGCTCTGATCGTAACAGTTAAACTCACTGCAAACTCTGAAATCAAGAAACGAATGGAAATTACATTAAATTACAAGTACATTAAGCAGTTAAAAGAAGTTTGCATGTATTTCTAAACCATATCAAAACTGTTTTGCACTTACTTGGAAAATAAAAGATGCAGAGGAGCAGGTTAACGCCAAAAAAGTTTGCAAAGAGTTTTTAAGTAACATATGAAATCATGCGATCATCGTACTGCCTGTAGACAAAAACTTCTTTACACCACTGATCAAACGTGCATTAACTAATGATAACGTGAATGTAGGGATGTTGTTTGCATCAGTATTTTCCCAGGATGCAGTTGCATACCTTTCGCCATTCCTGGAGTTCCCCAGCAGCGTCCACCAGTGTTAACTCAGAGCTGGGCCACACACTCGAACTTTATTAAAGGGCCAGCGCACTCTACACACATGCAGCTTGCAGCACAGAGCACATTCATTGGTATACTACCTATTAATATGCTAAATAATCTATGATAATCTATGATAATATGCTAAAATATCTAACATCCATATTTTAATGCACAACATTAAACTATATTGTGTCTTTATAACACACTGCTGTTCCCAATGGCAACCATAACCATATCCCAGATATTTTTGCCTATAAATACAATGGCCATTATATTTTAAAATACCCATTATAATAACATATTATAATTTTAATGGCACTATGCAGTTTCCAATGGTAACCATGAACCGTCTGGATATTTATAATACTCACATATATCATTATATACTCAGGTTTTGATAGTATTTCCCATTATAAAACCATGTTATTGTTTATTTATAATACTTCACTGTTAACAATATCACACAATTTAAGTGTGCAAATTAATTTAACATAATTGTACATAAATCTTGCAACGCTTAGTGTGCATCCCATGTCAGTATAATGCAATACAGTGTGTTGTGTACTGTTTAGATGTCTGTTGAACTTTAATGCTTCATTCAAGATATGTCTGTCTGTCCTCCTGTCCGTTCATCCATCTGTCTGTATGTCTGTCTGTCTGTCTGTCTGTCTGTAACTACCTTTCTGTCTGTCCATCTGGTCATCCATCTATTCATTGAATCAGTGAAGAGGAATCATGGGATAGGAGGAACATTTGACACCTTCATGAGCAATAAACACTGTATGCTGATAGATCCATTTATTACAGTATGAAATATGTAATACAGTATGAATGATTTTTCTGCGTCAGAAACAGAAACATACTCTAAAAAACTTGCAACTGCTAATGAGAACCCGAAGTGAACACAGAACATTTTTGAGGTTGGTGTTGAATAATTAAAATGTGTCCAATGAAATAATAATTTGCTATGCAGACAGAATATTATCTTGAGAAAGAGATTTCATGAAAGAAGAATCAATGATAATAGTTAGACACTGGGGGCAGTTGCACATTTTATTGAATCTATGCAAGAGTTAGTTATTAATGTGCAGGAATTGCTGGCTACATGTTTTAATTGTGCAAA
>JAZGTI010016785.1:0-12577 GCA_036877585.1 Botia kubotai
CAAAATACACCCTACCCATCAAACTCTCCATCAGAGCAAGTGTTTCAATGACCCTACAGACAGATGCAGAAACACATGAGAAAGGTCAGTACATATACTCACAAGCTCATCACAACAGCAACTTCAGTGTAATATCAGACAGAAACATGGTGCTGTTTTGTCAGTTCAGTCCTCTCATTAGTCTAGTCTCATTACAGAGTTTTATAATAAATGGTCAGCCTTTCTAGTTAACCCTCAACCTAGCAGTCGAAGATGAAGTATTTGAAAGAGACAAGCGATTGGACAGCAAACCCCATCGTCAAACTGCTGCTTAAATCAGACAGCCAGAGGAAAGCGTCGAGCTCAGATCTGGCCTACAAACCTGCTTTTATCTGCCAGACTCACTAGCACCTTTGCTGCTGTTGGCTGGCCTGATGGAGAAGATTTCCAGAGCGTTTTATACCTTCGATGTGGGTATATAAATCCTGTCAGAACAGCTAGATGAGGCTGACCATCTAGACAGGGTTCACCAGGTTTGCTTAGTATAAATAGTTATAGAAATAGATTCTCATTAATTGTTGTACAAGTATTGAAAAATGTAAACTTAACAAATGAGGCCACTGTTTGTTTGTCACACAGCACTGCCCTAAAGATCCAATAATACATCTGCATGCCATGAATTACAATATACAGAATGCAGACAGTTAACTTCTTCTTCTAGTTGGGTTTCCACATAATACAAAAAGTAATAGGGAAAGAAAATACATTAAAGTTACTGTATGCATAGTCATAGTATTTGTTAATGTTTATTAATTAGCTTTAATATTTAATACCACTCTAACATGAGTCTTAATAAGTGTTTTGGTATGAGAAGAAAGGAGTCATTTGCTGTGTTGATTTGAAGCACAGAACAGTATGCGGCTTTGACATGGTTCAGCATAATAATGCATTCAGTGTAACACACACACACACACACACACACACACACACACACACGAGGCAGTGAAGGACGATTCAGCTCTCTGCTTCATATTCAGGCATTAATATTTTAGTTTTGGTCATAGAGGTTTTGCCCTATTTCACCGTCTTTCTTGTGTCGTGACTAATTCTGTCAGCTGGCGGCCTCCGCGATTAAAAATTTACTTCCGGCTGTTTATTCCACAGTTTTGTTTTTTAGCAATTAAGGAAGGAACGGACGTTTCAGTTTATTACTGAAGCACTTACAGACAACACATAACCTGCCCAGACAGACTGTGAGCATGCTGTCTCCTAATATCACATGTAAAGCCTTCAGGAGCATTGTGAGACTGTAATTCTTGCCCAACATTATAAAGAGGTGAACACTAGAGCTGTGAATCATCAACTACATCACATATGATCAATGTATTACAACAGAATTTCATATAGCGATGTCAAACGTGTGACCCATAAAACTCAGATCTCTTTCATTTCTATTATTGTACATAAACCACAATGAAATTAAAGGGGATCAAATGAAAAAGTCTCTCCCGCATGTTTCTCATCTCAGATCTCAACAATGTTTAAAACTGTGCTCAGATTTACCAAAATATCAAACTCCACAATCAAAAGTAAGAAATTCCAAAATAAACTTATAAAACAATCAAATGTATTAAACCAAAGTGCAAACAATCTTAAGATAGGACATTTACATTCATTTAACAGTTCTGCTGTGTTATTTATGTCTATTCTCATTCCTGTGAAGGAATAAAATACATCTGAGAAAAAGGTTATACTTAAATGAGACATAAATGAGAACTCTTGAATCTTGAGCTATGGAAGAGAAACCAGAGAGAGATCCAGCGTGTGACTGGCAGGGGTGACAACTACTATGGTCGAACGAGTCTGGCTTTTGTTCACAGAGTTTGCCTCTGTATTAGACGCATTACAATTACATTACAAATTTATCACAGACACCATCCTGCTCCATCTGACCTGATGTGCCAACAAACCAAATCACCCTAAGGTAGTTTTTGCCATGTCACATATACTAACATTCAACACAGCCACAATCTAAGGGTAAATCCAGGCCAGAATCAAAGGAAATACCAAGCACACAGAGTACAGATGTAAAGAATTCTGTTAAGTGCTTTAAAAGGATGAAGGGCTGCAGGTTCAAAGGTTCACACTGTACTACATGCTTATCAGGCCAAAGTTACCAAGTTCTGTTTAGTTTTCATTCATAAATTCATTCAGAAAAAACATTTAAATAAAACCATATTCATTTTGCCAAGTTTGTTTAGTTTGTCTAGATCAGGGATGAAAGAACCTTGTTCTGGCCATGGACACTGGCCCTCCACGAACAAGGTTCCACATCCCTGGTCTAGATAGTCATACGTTTTTCCAATTTGTTTATTTTCAGTTTTTTTTCTGGTCTACAGAAGGCAATGAACACAACAGAGCTTCATCTTTCCTATGATCTGACTCTTGATGTTCTACTCATGATACATACCATCAAAGCAATAGAATTTAGTGCTGGAAGCGTTTAGACCATCTATACTGTACATGAAGTTAGTTAGGTAGGTTAGGTCAGCAGATTTGTGTCCATCTTGCTTTCAAAACCAACTTCCAGTATTTTAACACCTTTAATACACCTGCTTCTCCAAACGGCCAAGCTTTGTATTTGCTTTTGTTTTGCTACTTGCAGACAACAGCTATAATTAAAGACACGCACTGGGGAATAACATTTGTAACTCATAGTGCAACACCCTAGCAATCACATTCATTAGTGACACCAACAATCACTCAAAAACCCCTAAGCAACCAAATAGCAAGAAACAAACCGAAGCCCTACAAAGCATTACCCACATGTTCTTAAAAAAAAGTAAAGGTGTACACAGGAACCAGACGCCTCTCTGTGCATTATACCACAATACACAAAAGAAATCTATCAGAAAGCTGACTGGTCAGAATCTGATTCATCCAGGAGAGAGACAGAAAGACAAAAACTGTGTGTCTGGTTTTCTTTTATTTTCTGCAGATGTTGCAATAAATGTAGGAACTGGTGGTTTCAATTTTCAAGGGGAAAGAGAGGAAAGAATTAAAGTAAAAAGAGAACAAAGCAGGATGCTGACAGTGTCCAGGGTTTCTCTTGGGTTTAACAGAATGCTTTAGAAAATCCACTGCTGTGGGCTGTGTGTATCAGAGAAAATACACACTGTGCATCTCTGTGTCCTTCATAGATCCCTCTATTCTGTGTTTTTTGTTTTTTTATTGTTTACTACAATTAAGTACACATAACAGTGAAATTAAAATAACTCCATGACTTTGAAGTTCTAAAGTTAAAAAAAATTCTCAACTTCAGTTGAGTGAATGACAACTAAGAGCTGGCTCCCCTCAAGGGCCAGACCCGCAGGTTCCAAATTTCCAGCCAGGGGTGAAGGATTGACCTCTAGCCTGAGACAGAAGATCCCTCAGGACTGGAAGCTCCCAAAAAACTCAGTCCAGGAGAGACATTAGGTCTAGAAACCAGACTTGGGTCGACCAGAATGGCGCTATCAAGAAGAGACCCTTGCTAGGACTCCTTGCTAAGGTTACTGGGGGAGAGATGTACAGATGCAGCCTTGGCCACAAATGTATCACGCCTTCCAGCCCCAACGGAGTCAGGTGAGTGAGACTGAACCAGGGTGGCCAGCGGTCGACTCCTCTGAGGCAAACAAATCCACTTCCATTCAGCCGTATCTGAGCCAAATGGACCCCACCACTTATGGATGGAGCTTCCACTTCCTGTGCCTCACCCTCTGTCTCAGCACTAGATCTGCTCACACATTTGCATGCCCTGGAATGTACATTGCTCTGATGGAGAGCAGCCTGGCCTCTGGTCAGAGCAGGATCTGCTGTGCCAGCCTAAACGTGAGGTGTGAACGCAGCTGTCTCTAGAGCCCTTGAGATGTGGATAGAAAGTGCTTTAATGCTAGAAGCACCGCCCTTATTTCCAGGCAATTTATGTACCAGGAGAGATGAGGGGCCTCCCACAGACCATGGACTGGGCGGCCATCGAGAACCACAACCCAGTTTGTTAGGGAGACATTTTGCTGCTGCACATAAGCAGAGGTCAAGCTGAAGAAGTAGGTGGACCACCTGTTGCTGCACATGCCTGGCCTCGGCGGGGGAGGAGCTCCTTGAACACATTTGACTGCTTCTTAGCCTCCGAGTATGGTCAACCTCAGAGCTGACGGTGTCACCTAACAGGCCATGAGACATCCGGGCTTCTAAAAGAAAGTTTTATCTCATCCCTTGATGTCCGACAAATTGAACCACAAGCGCTGCTACATTGATGCACTGGTGCAAGTCAAAATGAGCAAGACAGTTTTCTGTTCTAAGATCATATAACTTTTGTACTTTCCATGTATTCAGTGTTGTGCACTTCCTGCCTGTCAAACTGTGTGTGTTCATGTGTTGGAGGCTTTTAAAGCTGGGTTGCTATTGCTAGATTCTCTGAAATTACCCACCCTACCTTTAACTTTCCAAACATTAATAGACACAAATGACTCTTTGTAGCCTACTGAGACTATATGCAGTTCAAATCAAACTGTCAAATCGAAATGTGTTCAGCTGTAAATCTATCTGAACAGTGTTTACATGATGAGACACTGACAACAGATGTTGAAAGCTGTGGAGGCTTGTGGGCCACATCATACACCTGCACATTTTAGATGGTTCAATTATGTTTCAGTAATGTTCAGTTATGATTTTTCTTTCATTTCAGCAGAAAAGGGGATTCAGGACAACAAATGGTGTGGGGTATTACTCAGAGTGGAAAAGTTTAATATGCGATGAACCACAGTGGAAAGCCACGCCCACCTGGATCAGTAGAAGCGACACACCCAATCAAACACTTTGATTTGTGTAGCTTTAGAAGTACTGAAATACAGAGCAGTTAATTCTGCAGCACGTGCCTCTTGATGATTAACTGGGGTTCAGTCCAAACATGTGCTATGGCTAACAATGTACTTTTAAATAATGAACTGCTGTCTCCAAATGATCAAATGCCCAATTTAAGATGGAGTAACCATTGTCTTTACTAGAAAACAATAAAGTACACTTTGCTCTGCGCAGCAGTTTCTGTGTTAAAGATCCATCAGAAATTCTCTTTTATTTGAGAGGCTTTATATCCCCTGTCAAATAATTTTGGTTTTAATTCATCAAAGGTTTGTGTAAATCCAAAGGTAGCCGCCTACGGAAAGTTGATTAAATCCATTTATAAAGCTCAAGGTCCATATCGGCAGAGTCGGGGCGATTTGTTGACACAGATGTCCAGTGTTTGTGTGAAAACTGCACAGACGCTCAACTTTTTTATGTAATTTATTTTAGAATGTTGTAAAAGTTGTTGTTATCATTAGAATGATTTATGCATAGTTTTGCAATACAGAAATTGTATGCCTGTATTCTAATGTGGACCTACTGATAAAGAGTTTGTTTAGTTTATTTTTATAAACTAAAAACTCTTCAACAAAAACAAACTGAAAAGCATGTCTGGAAAACACTACACTCGGCAGACGTCATGGTGATGCCTCGAGGCAGCTATTTCCACTTGTGCAAGTACAATGAGACAAACAGAAACATGGGTTAATGATTTTTTCATGGGTTAATACTTTTCTTTCACCATCTAAATTGATTACTTTTTTTCTAATTCATATTAATTTCAACACATTTTAGGCTAATTTTAAAATTTTCATAACTGCAGTAACCCTGAGATTAGTAAGATTTGATATGCTCACAGGAGCCTATAAAAGTGTCTATTAATATGAACGGTCAGAATGCAATCTTTGATATAATGTAAAAATACACATACATGGCATTACAAATGTCCATGCTGTAATTTTTAAAAATACATTTAGCCTCTGGGGACAAAACAAGCCATAACATTGAATTAAAGTATATGAGGTAATATATTTACTAGACAGACACCACATACAGTAGACATGTTTCAACACTGAGCTACTGTCACAATGCCAACATAAGAAACTATTAGACATCAGCCCCGTCATCATCCTTCTGGTTTCTATCACAGAGAGATCACAGGTACTAAATAAATGAGCAGTGAGCGAGTGTGCCACTGTAACTCACCACTGCTGTTACTGTTCAGTGAACACTAGCTAGCGAATAGATACTTCATTCCAAAATCTAGTGAACCGATTTCTACAGTCTGTTGTCTTCTAAGACACCTCATAATTTGAGATGCACCACACATACCACTCAAGAGTGGTATGATACCAAATCACGAGTTTGACGTTGCAAATCTAATGATGTGACACTCCAACAAGCATAAAAGTACATAAAACACACAAATATTGGATATCTATAATTAGGCTCACATTCATACAAATAAATAAATCAACATTTCTCTCAAGATGTTTTATTAACAGATTAACTCAAAGGTGACCTAAAAGTCAGCATCATTCTGCTTTTGGAACGACCTTTACATCAAAAGTAACTGATTTTTAATGAGGCTCTTAAAATTAGGGGAGTTTTTATGATCAGATATCGTGACATCATAATAAAGCTGATACAATTTAAAATTCTTTATGTTTTATAGTAACATCAGCAATAAGTATTTTTAAATGAAGTAAAACTTTCAAAATTCACAATGGACTAAACATCACATCCATTAAATTAACTACATATCACATACTGTATGCTAGCTGTTAATACTGTTTGCTGCCTGTTAATACTGTTTGCTGCCTGTTAATACTGTTTGCTGCTGTGATAATCAAAGTTGTTAATACTATTTGCTGCCTGTTAATACTGTTTGCTGCTGTGATAATCAAAGCTGTTAATACTGTTTGCTGCCTGTTAATACTGTTTGCTGCTGTGATAATCAAAGCTGTTAATACTGTTTGCTGCTGTGATAATCAAAGCTGTTAATACTGTTTGCTGCCCCTTAATACTGTTGCTGCTGTGATAATCAAAGCTGTTAATACTGTTTGCTGCTGTGATAATCAAAGCTGTTAATACTGTTTCCTGCTGTGATAATCAAAGCTGTTAATACTGTTTGCTGCCTGTTAATATTGTTTGCTGCTGTGATAATCAAAGCTGTTAATACTGTTTGCTGCTGTGATAATCAAAGCTGTTAATACTGTTTGCTGCTGTGATAATCAAACCTACTAAACAAATTGTGTTTATAACTCAAAGACAAAGAGCCTCCACACTAAGCTGTGTGTTCACACAGAACATCCAGACCATCATACACCTCAGTACATATATGAACTTAAATTATGAATGCATTTTAAAATTAATATATCAAGACAAACAAACATATAGACAAATTATATAGACTATAGACAAACCTATATAGTGAACGCTTTTATATTCGTAAGTGCAAGTTCAAAAATTACAATACTATTGTATGATTGTAGCGTTAAATAATAAAGCTATTATCCTGTATTGCATCTCTGTTTAAAACTTTGTAGCAAAATATAATCAACACCCTCCAGTACAAACATTATAAATATTGTGAGTAAAACAGAGCCGCAACAACATCGGGTAAGTCATTCATACAGAAATTAGTTACTATGGCGTAAGGCACTAACAAACGTTCTCGGAACGTCATCTGTCTGTTTCTGAACGTTGCGCCACACTGCTGCGTCAGTCCTGTAGCGGACGCCGCAGTCCAACAGTAACTTCAGCACAACGTGAAAGTGTTAGTCGTTCACTCATACATATTCAAGCGTCATGAAACACGATCGGTAAGTAATAGCGCACAAACACCAGACAGTTGAACACTGACACTGTTTAACTGCTCCTCAAGAGCTGTTTTTAAATGTCTGCTTCGATGTTCAGGAACATAAGCGATGTACCAAGCGATCAAGCTAATCAAATCCAGAAGCTGTTTTAATAAACTGTTTTAATAATATGATAGCCGTTAATGAAGCGTTGTGACTGAAACCTCGTTTACTCCTTCCCGATTCATTACAGAGGGAATGACATTTCATGGGATCACGACACGCTGAAGTGCGGCATGAAGTACTCAGCTGTTCCACTTGCACAATACCTGTTCTGCGTCCTTCCGTCCTCCAGGAGTCCGAACTTGGGGCACTGATGTAAAATAGCAGGCATAGAATACTGCGGCAGCCATTTTCTCATTGGCAGTCACAATGATAACTGTCAAGTTAATTTGAAATTTACTACATATTTATTATATTTTAAAATAAAATAAATAGTTTATGAATATTTAATTGGGGGCGGTGGGTTTGGGTGTCGACTGTTACTGTCCTCAAACTGATTCCAGTCAGATGTTCGTCTCACACAGGAACACGGGGAATAGTGAGAGAGTGCATTGTGGGTTAAAAGTGAGGAACTAAAGTAGGGAATGAGTTGTTTACTCACTACAACATGGCCGACACCATATATAGGTGCTTTTTATAGTTCAATTTAAGTTAGAAATTTAATTAAGAAAATACGAACATGTATGGTACAGTTGACGTCAGGTTTGACGGTTTGTCGAAAATATATTGTTTTACTGTGACCTTACCTAGTGATTTTATAAATATCTGTCTTTCCCCATTCAAGTATAAACTCAGTGTCCTCTATCACTATATCGTACTGCATTAGATTAATCACATGTTGTTATTGTCATGTGACACATATGTTTGTTTACCGAATAACATACTAAGGCCTGTTTCACACCGCACGCGTATCCAGTGTATATGCAGTGTGTATTCACTTATTTATTGTTGCCTCTTATTGTTGAAATTGCTTCCTTGTCCTCATTTGTAAGTCGCTTTGGATAAAAGCGTCAGCTAAATGATTTAATGTAAATGTATTTTTTCGGCACCCACGTTAACAGATTTCAGCTTTCACACTGCGGCGTACAGATGCAGTGCGTACAGTCCGTTCCAGGTGCGTTGCAGCAGTGCTGCCACCTTTTCGACAGCAAGTCTATTGTTGCTGTACAGTTAACGCACTATTAAAGTGAGATACACATGAATTGACACGAAAATTTAACAATTTTAACAAAAAAGCACACTGATGATATCTACTGTTTTAAACAGTATGGGCAATTTTAAAATAAACCAAATACCTGAAAACACACTTTCCCTCCAAACTACAGGTTTAAATAGCTCACTTTATTTTTGTTTAAAACTGAAAGATTTATTTGTTTAGCTTAACTGAAAGATTAATTTAATTAAAAAAAACTACACAACATGGTTTATATATATATTAATCCTCAGAGTACATCTGAATAGTAGACATGATGGACGACATGATGTCTAATTGTAAAGGTAGAACAAAAAGTTCTTTATGATCAACGTGATGTCACGTATAAAGGAAATGGCATGAGAGGCAGATTCAAGATGGTAATATGCACCAGACTGTCTCCTGCACTGGTTTAGGGGGTAAATGCGGTCTTCGTCTTGTCCTTTATCGTAACCTTTGTAGTAACAAACACAGCACGATGATCTTTCTTCTTTCTACAACTCACACTTCACAAAAACAAGCAGAACAAGAGATGCTGATCAAACAAATCAAAGTTATATAAACTACACTAGTAATACAATAAGCATCTTTGTTTTTCTTTGTTCCGCCACCAGGCAACCGCCTGCTCCCTCACTCCCGGGCTCGTCCTTCGCCAAGGTGGGTGTGGGTGCGTTTGCAGGATGCATTGCCTCCTCATGCACCCCCTGCCTCACGGTCGGGGCTGGTTGCTGAGCCTCCTCTTCGGCTCGAGCCCGGCCCTGGCAACTCTTCGGGCACGTCTCTCGCCCCCTGGTACCACTTGCACAGAGTCTGGGGGCCTGGCTAGCGCTCCGCAGCCTGTCTTGTTGGCTCCTGAAGACGATCAGACTCGGCTACGCGATTCAGTTCGCCAGGCGCCCCCCCAGGTTCAGCGGCATCCGGTTCACCTCTGTGGTGGCCAGCGATGCTGTGGTCCTGCGAGCAGAGATTGCGGTCCTGCAAGCGGAGATTGCGGTCCTCCTGGCAAAGGACGCAATAGAGCCTGTCCTTCCAGCTGAGTTGAAGTCTGGGTTTTACAGGCCGTACCTCATCGTGCCCAAGAAAGGAGGTGGGCTGCGGCCAATCTTGGACCTGCGTGTCTTGAATCGGTCCCTGCACAAGCTACTCTTCAAGATGCTCATTCTCTCATGCGTTCACGCCAACGATTGGTTCACAGCGGTCAACCTGAAGGATGCATACTTCCACATCTCGATTCTGCCCCGACACAGGCCATTCCTTCGGTTTACATTGGGGGGTCGGGCGTACCAGTACAAGGTCCTACCCTTCGGGCTGTCCCTGTCTCCCCGCGTCTTTACCAAAGTCGCGAAGGCCACCCTTGCCCCATTACGGGAAGTGGGCGTTCGCATCCTCAATCTCGATGATTGGCTCATTCTGGCTCACTCTCGAGAGCAGTTGTATAAACACAGGGACCTGGTCCTCCGGCACCTCAGCCACCTGGGGTTTCGGCTCAACTGGGAAAAGAGCAAGCTCTTCCCAACACAGAGCATCTCTTTTCTTGAATGAAGCTAGACTCGGTCACTATGGTGGCACACCTCTCCAACGAGCACACACAGTCACTGCTGCGTTGCCTGAACAAGTTTAGTGCCAAGACGGTGATCCCACTGAAACTCTTTCAGGGGCTCCTGGGGCATATGGCATCTACTGCTGCGGTCACTCCGCTCGGCCTGATGCATATGAGACCACTGCAGCACTGGCTACGCGACCGAGTCCCGAGGTGGGCATGGCGCCGGGCATGGCGATAGTCACATACCACCATCAGGCTACCAAACCTTCAGCCCTTTCCTTTCTACGGGCCGGGGTGCCCTTAGAACAAGTGTCCAGGCATGTTGTTGTGACAACAGATGCCTCCAAAATGGGCTGGGGCGTCATGTGCCACAGACAGGCAGCTTCGTACTCCTGGAGAGGATCTCGGCACATCAATTGCCTCGAGTTGATGGCAGTGCTTTTGGCTCTGTGCCGGTTTCTTCCGTTCCTGCAGCACAGGCATGTGTTAGTCCGTACGGACGATACAGCGACTGTGGCGTATATCAACCGCCAAGGCGGTTACGCTCACGTCCCATGTCTCAACTCGCCCGCCGTCTCCTCCTCTGGAGTCAGGTCGCCTACCCAAATACGCGTTTTCCCCAGTGAGCCTCAGTCCCTTGTCAGGGAAAACAAGGAGGAGGTCTTGCTGGTTGCGCCATTCTGGCCCACCCGGACCTGGTTCTCGAACCTAGCACTCCTTGTGACAACCCCTCCCTTTGTTTGCTTCAGAGAGTGGCAGAAGGGGAAGGCCCTCTCCAAACAGAGGTTGGCCCACTGAATAGTGGATGCCATTGCCTTGAAGTATCAGTCCCAAGGCATGCCATGCCCCCCCCCGACTAGGAGTGTTGCCTCCTCCTGGGCGTTGGTGCCTCCTTGGCAGACATTTGCAGAGCTGCAGGCTGGGTGACACCCAACACCTTTGCGAGGTTCTACAACTTCAGGGTAGAGCCTGTATCCTCCCGTGTGTTGGGGCCCACTGGCTAGTGGGCAGGAGGACAGGCTTGGTGTCTTTGTTTGCATTTCGCCTCCCCCTAGGTTAGGGGGACTTGGGCAGTTGTATTCCTTCGCAGTGGTTTCCCAGCAGGTGAACCCTACGTTGTGATTCCTCCAGCACCCGCCTACGGGCAGGCTAAGTGGAGGAGCCTCACGCCAGGCCCAGCACATTTACATTTTACAATTACATTTAGTCGTTTAGCTGACGCTTTTATCCAAAGCGACTTACAAATGAGGACAAGGAAGCAACTTTAACTACAATAAGAGGCAACAGTGAATAAGTGCTATAGACAGGTCTCAGGTCAACACAGTATAAGAAGTTTTTTTTTGTAGAAGTAGAAGTGGCGGAGTGTTAGTAAATTAGTCTAAAGGAAGACGAAAAAGATTTTTAGTTGTTTCTTGAAAACGGCTAATGACCCATTCTGATGGAGATATGGAGTTCATTCTAGTTCATTCTGAGCTTCCTCAGCAAAAACATGATTGAAAGCGAGTGGGGGCCGGCTTTATACACCCGCTTTCAGGTAGGTGTGACCCGGCCTGCAGCTCTCTTGCCCAATGCTCATTGGCTTTTTTCTCTCGGGCCAATGCTCATTGGCGTGTTTTTTTTTTTACTCGAAGGTGATAGGGCTCTCAAGCAAGACCCCATACGTCAGTCCGTTGACGTAACGTTTCCGTTCCCAGTTACATATGTAACCAGGATGCTTTTTCTACAAAATGGCAGATCAGCTACACACTGCAAACGCAGCCGTTGTAAAAGCACAATGGATATGCTAGCCCTTCACTCTGCATGCGCGCCGGATATGCACCGCATACGTACTGGACTCAGTTGTGCAATTATAGCATTGCACTAGCAACGCATAGGTCATGGGTTCGATTGCCAGGGAGCACATGTACTGTAAGTTTCTTTGGATAAAAGCATCTGCCAAATGCATAAATGTAAGTACAATTTAAAAATAAAAAATAATTTGATTTCCTGTGTTGTTCCTGTATCACAAACTGTCTACCTGGCACGTTTAAAAATCTCTGTCAAAACAGTAGACCATGAGGTTATTACTGACCAATTGGTTTTTAATACTGAGGATACTCAGGAATAGAAAAGTTTGCA
>JAZGTI010016787.1:0-12576 GCA_036877585.1 Botia kubotai
CTGTCTCACCCCTCTTCATCACTCTGTCTAACCCAATACTTTAATACCTCGTGGTTAATGCCAATGAAGGCATCTCGCTATTTAGACACACAAAGTATGCGATGTTGCTTCAGATCGAACGACTGTTCTGACATATTGTGCAGCGCCAGCACAGCATCAGCAGCTGTTAAAGGTTCAGATGCATCTGAAGTGACGTGTCTCTGATTACAGGTTTGCTTTCAGAAACACCTACAACACAACAATCTGACACCATGTTTAATCTGTGTGTGGTGAAGTTGAGCTCCTGCAGCGTGTTTATTGACAGACTAATAACTGTTTGACGTAACAATCATGGCAGGTTGTCATCAGTGTGTACGTTACTGTCCATCAAGAGGACACAACCTCTTTCCCATGATGCACTGCGCACGTAGTGTGTTTTTAAATCAGTCCCTTCAGAAGATCCAACACAGGCAGCTGTCTATGTAGGCAGCAGAGAGTGAGAAGTGCACTACGTTTTAAACAGAGTGAACATGCTGTTTCTTGGCCTCAGGTAAGTTAGTAAATAAACAGGCTAATAAATAGTGTCCAGGCGAGAGCAGAACGACAACAGAGAGAACAGCTGTTCTTCATCTCTCATTCTATCTGAAGGGTGCGATAGTAGGACAAGGACACATGCATACATGCAAACACAAACACACACACACACACACACACAGACACACACAGACACACACACACACACACACAGACACACACACACAGACTGTACTGCATTGCTGTAGCATTGAGCACATCTGCCTGATTCATGAAGGAATATTGAGGCAATCTGAAACTTTCCTGAGTTAAAAATAAACAATAATCAGTTATTGAGCAAGTACATGACATGATCAATGTTCCTTACCTTACCCTGATTCACAACTGTAAGTTTATAATAATGATTTATAACTTGAACTGTCAGGACCGATTTCCCTGGAAATGCCAGTCTGGCTTCATCTGATTTAAACATACTGAAAAGTACATAAAGCAATTTTATGTTTTACAGAAATAGCGGTAGAGAGGCAAAAGTTACAGATTGCAGTGACCCGACAGCTCAAATTATAACTGAGGTGGCTACTGTGTGTGTGTGTGTGTGTATTCAGTTCTCACACTTTTTAAGAACCTGTTTTGACATTTAAGGTCAATGTTTACTGGAACTCGTTCAAGAGAGCCAAAGACAAAACAATGTAGTTCACAGTTTCCTAAATAATAGTGTTACGGCACTTTACAAAGCTGTGTATAAACTGCAGGACAATTGGAACGCTGCCATTTTTACCAAGCACAAAAAGCTCCTGTTTACTTAAATAGAAAAAGACTGAAATCTAAAAAAAACTGTTGGCTAAGCGTATGATTCATATGTCGAACAACCAACAAAATCCCATGAAATATCAAAAATATTCAAAAAATATCAAAACGATCAAAAATATCAAACAAAAATATCATAAAAATGGCCATAAAATCTGCTTTTTTGCCTCAAATTTGGCAATCAAAAATGACCGATGGTCCAGCTATTGCACAAACACTTATTTTCTTCCAGCTGACCTATACTGTACATACATGAGGTACATTCATTATGTCCCCTTCAAACTTTTCCTCAAAAAAACCCTGTGGATTTCTTTAGGGTGCCCTCTACTGGTGGCATCCATGAAGTCTAGTTCAAATCGAACAAATTAAATGATTCGTTAGTGTGTGTGAATAAACTGTATAATGAATGCTGTATCATAATACACTCACTGCTGCCCATGAAGACCTCAGTAAAAACAACACAAAACATAATGACCACAAAATATGAATTGCACACAGAATGGCACATTAACTGAAGCAATAGTGATGGTCACATGTTCTCATAAATTCATCAAACCACTGGATGAACAGAAATGAGAGTGATGAATGTGTGGAATGAACAGGAGAGAAAGAAAACTGTGTGTGTGCGTGTGTGTGTTGTACCTTTTTGAAGGCTCATATCCACCATGCGTGGTTCTGCCAGCTCCAGGTAGAAGTTTTTGTTTTTTTCATATTCCTCGTCGTCAATGACCTTAACCTGTATGGTCTTACTGCACAGAGAGAGAGAGCCAATATGAGAGGTGAGCTGTCAGAGGTCATGCACACACATTTTCTCATCTTTCATAGATTCAACACCCTCAATCATAATTAGTGACAGAGGAGTCATCTGAAAGCTCAAACTGTGGCAGCTAATAGCAAATGTTCTCAGAATGTTGGCTAACATTCTCCCAAAGTTCTCTTGACATTATCAAAATTCACTCTTGGTAGAACTTTTTAGCATTAAATATCGTATTCTTAAGTTGTTAGTGGAATGTTTTAAAAAATGTTACGGAAATTCAAAAATGTTTAAATAATGTTCTACAACGTTCAAACTCAGTTAGCAGTATAGCTACTATAACAATGAAATCAATATAATATCTGCTGTGAAACTGGTATCACTGGTAATGGAGCAAGACACTTTTTGTAAGCAGATGGTGTGATTATGACTTCTACCAGCAGGGACTAATTAGGCCAAACTAACCGGCCGACTAACCTTGACCTCTTGAATGGGTTTCGGGTAAATCAGAACTGTGGGCCCTGTGGAGTGTGTAAAATCGCTCATCGCCCTGTTTCCTAACACCTCTTACCAGTAACGTCCGCGCGCTCTGTCACATTTTTAATGTTTCAGCGCATGTGTGTGTGTGTGTGTATTTATAACTCAGCATGTGATGCGTGTTGACCTGCTTTCTCTGTGACTGTAACACCTGTTTCATGCGTGTGTCAGTGAGAACTCATGAATGCGGGTTCGACCTGTTAACATGCCATTCCTTCAGATCTGTTACTCAGTGCAGCTGTCCTCAGACTCGCACGTTTCCTCTAGTCTCTGCAGTATGTCTTTCAGTCAAACACACTCATGCTCTTGTTCTGCTCTGCCCTGTTTCTCCTTTATTAGTGGACACATTATACCCAAGTGTCCTCTGTTTCTCCTTCTCACTCACACACTCATTCAGCAGAGAGAGAAAGGATAACACACACACTCGGGTTTGTTTTACTGTATTAGTGAGGACATCTCATAGTCTTCCATTGTTTAGTACCAGGCTGACAATATTTTCTATACCCTAAACTAATCCTCACACTAACCTGTTAACCTAATCCTCACACTAACCTGTTAACCTAATCCTCACACTAACCTGGTGACATGTAATTTATAGTTAAACATGGTTTGGCCAATTTATGAGTGACGACTGCTTATAAAACTTTTGCTGATAAGTTTTCACATATTTATGGGGACAATCAATTTACTATTTTAAATTTATGGAACATATACCCTACATATTGGAATATATACTCTATAAAATCAGGAAGTTTATCAGGTAAATTAGTTAGTCTGGTGTTAGTTGAGGGATGACAAATCATGTGATGTTGTCAGTGGTTTAAGACAACAAGCACAATGTCGTCACAATTTTCATAATAAACATGAGATGATGATATAATGTTGAGTGATTTAAAACCAAGCTACTCTTACTCTGAGGAATAGATTGTTAAACTCTGGAGTTATTTAACCTAAACCGATAATAGTTACAATACCAGCTGATTTTAAGTCATGACAACTTAATGTTTTAAAATTCAATAAAAAGTCTTTCAATTCAATAGTCTTTCAAACTATTGTCTTCATTCTTTAAGTTCTACACACTCCTCAATGTTTACAGTGTGTTGAAGAAGACATGAAACAAACATGAAATGGCTGCATGTTGGGTGTGTAATCTGATGTGCTAGTTACAATCTCAGACTCTTTGCCTGATTCGCTCTTCACTGAGGTGCAAAAAGCCAAGTCACATGTGTGTGTGTGTGTGTGTGTGTGCCTCCAGAACAAGATACAAACAAGATTCATTTCTGTACAGTGAACAAAATCCAGCCCTCAACCCTGGCTTCTCTCTGACCTGCTCTGAGCTCCAGTGACTCTGCAGACTGTTGACTGCGGAACAGATTTAAACGCTGCACCTGTGCCCAGAATCAGAAAGACAGCTAACAATTTAAGGTTGTAAGAATGTTTCTGTAATGTTTCCATTAAGTAATATAGACTATAAAAATGTTATTTTGAAAATTTTTGGAACGCTATTCAAACTTTTGTTAATTCTGTGAAGTTTTTAATACATTCCACTAATAACTTGTAAATAACGTTTATGATAAATACTTTGTTAAAAACCTACATTTATTATCAATACCGAAAGAATGTTTTTTGATTGCTGAGAAAACTTTAAGAGAATGTTCACAGAATGTTAGCCAACGTTCCGGGAATGTTCCCTGTGGGCTAGGATAACCACTCGTTTCCTGTCCCACTTGCTGATCTTAAACCCCAATGTTCTGTACACAAGTATGTGAACTCAGCTCAACTAAATGTGTCAGAACAACGTTCACAATTTAACTGTGGACAGCTACACATGCTTGTAGCTGCATGACAACCCAGATCTTCAGCCTTTATCAGATTTGTCTGTCTTCATTCCACCTTCACTCCTTGTGCGTATTCACAACTCAAACCGCCCACAACAGGTGAGAGACACACCTGCTGAGAAACCTATTAAAGAGCAAATCTGAATCTGTTTAAAGACTCATGAATACAGCAACAGCAAACGCACACAGTCAACTGAAAACCCCAAACAATGTCAAAACCAAACACTCGCACCAGCTTATCAAAGAATGATCTGAAAATTACAGGCAGCGCGTGTTAAAACATAACTGACAGTGAACTCATCGGGTGAGCAGATCTCCAGAGATTTCAAGAGAGGGTAAGAGAAGGAGATAACCAGAGGATAAAAAACAGATTTAAAGGAATAAACGACACAACCCGACCACAGGCTCTGTTTGGAATGGAATAAGCCTACTGGCGTACTGCATATATATACTGCATACTACAGTACATTCTAGAAGCATACTATACACTGTATATACTACATCTGCTTTTGCTTCAGGTCAATTGGTCCCACTGAAAATGAAAGGTTAAGCGGAGCCCATTGAATTGTGGGATACGGTATTCCATGCGGTGTGCTCTGGTTATATCAGCGGTATTCCATGCATACAGAAAATACATATGCAGTGTACCGTGCATGCTATTTTAAAAATAGCATGCAGTATGCCATTCCTAACATAGTCATCGATTCACAGTCATGTGACCACTTCTAAGAATGTGTGTGTGTGTGTTTGAATGCACAAATAAGGTGATGATGGTTTGATGTGAATTCAGGCCCTGGTCTGTTAACAGACACCTATTTTATTTAAAACTAATATACACCTAAACACCCCCCCCAATCGTGTGTGTGACTGGTGTGGGGTTGTGTGTTGGTGGGCTGTGTGTAGTAGTTGTGTTACTGCAGTGTATATATTTAGTAATCCAGAGCTGCAGGCACAAAGACACTCTAGAGCATCAGTACTGCATCAAAAAATGCAACTAAGAAAACATCACATCTCATCTGCCTACAACACACACACACACACACACATCCTCAGACAGAGTGAGGAGGAAATGAAGGAGAGCGATAGAGAGAGAGAGAGTTTGTGTTCTCTCCAGTGTCACCCTGATTATATAAGAGACACGTGCTAAAAATAAACCCTGCAGTGAAAGTGTGTGTTTGTGTGAATGTGTGTGTATGCTTGTGTGTGTTTGTGTGTGTGTGTGTGTGTGTATGCATATGTGTGTGTGTTTTTGTTTGAGTGTATGCATGTCTGCGTTGATGGGCAAATACACACACGACCAGAGATACACGTTCACAGACTAATTTGACTCAACACGCACACAGTGTGCGCACACATGCCTGCGAGCTCGTGTTCTCTGTGGTTGCCAAGGAGACACAGCTTCCTTCAGCTGAAAAGGAGCAAAGCTCTGGCTGCACGCATGCACACACACATACACGTGCGCGCGCACACACACACACATACACACTCCAGCATTCCCAGATGTATATATGATATACATATGCTCTTCTGGAGTGACCAATGAGAATGCGTGTGAGTGTCTATACAGGATAATTTAGTCTAGTTGACATTGTGTCCTGGAGCTCACCTCAGGCAACAGTCTATTGGCTATTAACAACAGACCAAACCTTGTACCCTGGGGTAGTTAGTGCTAGTGGCACTGATAACATGCTTAGCTAGCTGTTAATGTGATGCTGGGCTGCTTGTCTGTGAGACTTTGATGGGGCCGGTTCTGTACTGTGAGGGGCCGGGCTATTAGCCTCTGATTAACCTGCAACCCACAGGCCCCCGTCTCCATGGTAACCGCTCACGGGATGGAGTGGGTGACACTCGACACGGCTATATTACTACAAGTGTTTAGAGCAATGGCGATATAGATAGATATATATATTCACCATATAGTCAACATATGTTCACATATATGCTTACAATATACAACATATGTTTGTATTTCTTAACTCTGTATATATTGTACTTCTTGCATTAAACTTTAATGATAATAACGTTAATAATGACTTTTGCTAACATTTTTTCCAAGAACTGTTTTTGATAACTTTACGAGAACTTTTAAAAAACAGGCAACGTTCTGAGAACGTTCCCTGTTAGTTGGGATTGTGTCTTTCAGTCGGAGATTGGATCGACACAGCTCATCTGATCCGGACAATTCCTCACAGCTGCAGTGTAACGTCTACAGGCATGTCCTTAATCAGCAATGTGTCCGTGGAAAATCACCGTGTTGGGACTCACGGACGGGAATCTGTCTGGCGCTCAGATGGTGCTGTAATTATTTTATCGATCGACCCCGTCTGAAATGTTACTGCCAGAGTTCAGTCGAACTGTCTTGAGATTACAACAGGGATTCTGCGTGGCTCCGCGCCACTTTCTCTGCGTGTGTTAATTACAACAGCCGGCTGGTTTGAAGCTCAGTGAAACCGCCTGATGGAAGTTTGCTCTTCTGCCTTTACTGTGACCCACGATTAAACAGTATTTAAGAAGGACGCAATGGCTCTTAAGACCTATGTCCAGCGAACAGGGAACATTCTCAGAACGTTGGCTAACGTTCTCTAAAAAGTTCTCACAAACTAATCAAAAACATTCTTGCAGTAGTTAGAATAACTTGATTTAACATTATATATCAAAAATGTTATTCCTAGTTGTTCATTGAATGTTTCAAAAAGAAGTTCTAAGAAACTGGATGTTTGGAACATTCCCAAAACTTTTCAAAAAACATTTAAAACTTTTATGTTAAATAATGGAAACATTAGGGAAACGTTTTTAAAACTTAAAATTGTTAGCTGGGTGAAGGAATGACAGAGGGTGAAAGACAATTTGCATGCCTCAAATATTTATTTTTTATAAATAGCTGTAAACAGGTGTATTAATTTAATTTTTATTTTACATAGGGACTCATCTATAGACAATAATTTAAAACATTTTACAAACAGTTCATTTCTATCTGTACAGGATGGATTTCAGAGGAGAAACAGTGGGTAATTTGAGCCGCAGTTTTTAACAGACATTGCGTAAGAACACCTTTAACTAACTTCCTCAGGGAAAACAAATCCTGTCCAAAGACAGCTGAAGAGTGAGACGCGATCAAACTGAATTTAAACTCCTACAGATTGAATTGGTGCCTCAAGGATACACACACACTCTCTCAAGCACACACAAACACACACACACTCTCAAGCACACACACACACACACACTCAAGCACACACACACACACACTCTCAAGCACACACACACACACAGGCTGTCACTGTAGAGTATCAGCTCTTATTGAAGCACATCCCACACTCCTGTCTACACTAACCGGTCCACCCTAAAAGAAGAACCACACACACACACACACACACACACACACACACACACACACACTNACCCTAAAAGAAGAACCACACACACACACACACACACACACACACACACACACACACTTTTCATAGACATAACTGTACAAACTGTATAAACTGTATATCTCCTGACCCTAGCAGAAACCTTTCTGCATATTTACATTTTTTTTTACAAAGAAGATCATCATTTAATTTAATGTTTCATAATCAACCGCTGACTGGTCCCCACAATGTAGGTGTGTGTAGAAAAACAAGACAACACACTTCTTCGCCTCACTTTATATTTTTGCCTCCTCAATCAACAAGAACAATCATGACAAGTAGTTCATTAACACCTAAGTAGCTCATTACTCAACATCAATTTGGGCACTTAATACAAAAACATTCTTTTCACAGAAGCAAACATATAATTAAATAACGTTTCGTATCTTTAGCTTTCTGACACATTTCTGTAACTCATAGTGACTTTGTATCATTTTCAATCTTTTCCTAACCTACATTTAACAAAATTAGGTGATGTTTATTTAAGAATCATTCTCAGAAACAAATTCCACTACAGTATGTAAACGAGGCAAATGTGTCTTATTGTACAAACGTGTAAATATCTTAACTAGAAAACAAGACAAAAATACAGATTAAGAAAATTATTTTTTGCAGAGCAGCAAACCGGTTTTCCTGTAATCTTTCTATTTTTCCCGTTTCATCCTTCCGTGTTATCTTAAATCATCAGAATTTATATTTGTGGATCATTTATTTATCTTATTTGCTGCTCAATCCATTATTTAAGCAGCTCTCCTCATCTGCCCTGCCTCTCTCTCTCTCTGTTGAGGGATTTTTTATTCTCCGAAGTTGCTAAAATGTTTTTAGTTCATGTCTACAGTGAATCAGCAACACTCGAGTGAATTGAACTCAGATTCACACAGAAACACACACAGTCTCTCTGAAACTGGATATGAGCTTTATATCTTGAAAACATCGTTCAAATGCCTCGACAGATCGTCTCTCGGCTGTTTTGGCTCTTTTGGGGTCACGAATAAAGCAGCGATAAGTTTGTTTTCTGTGCTGAAATCAAAGCACATCAAAGTGTGTTGCATTCTCTGGAAGCACCTACTAATTAATTACTCATGTTTAATTATCTAAATGATTCATTGTCCTGTGAATCTCTCACTGCAGGCTTACAAAGAAGGTTTGGAAGTCCAAATAAAAGTGAGAGAGGGGGAAACAACTAATTACATGAGAAAGATAATTAGAATTCTCTTTCTGCTGACCTAAATCTCATACAATAAATCTGAATTCTATACTTTTTATCCCTGAAGTCCACTTATATTTACAGCTACAATCCATAACGTTTGCCTCTCTACCGCCATCTCTGTTTGAATCATAACATTGCAGGTCACTTCATGTACTTTGTCAAAGGTTTGATGTTGACTGCAGACAAATGTTTCTATCTGAATGTTTTGGAAAGATGTTCCATCATCTTAATAATTAGCGTCAATTTAAACAAGAGTATAATCTACCAAATTCAAAGTAATTCTCTCTCACACAGCTTTATAATTAAAAATTAAATATGACTTAACTTTGACTGGGGTCTGTACCTCACCACGCTCATTTGTTTACACGTACATGTGAGCAGTCTTGCGTACCCAGCTAACAATTTTATGTTGTAAGAATGTTTCTCTAACATTTCCATTACGTCACAAAAAGTTAAATTTTTCTTGTAACGTTCAAAAGGTCCATTTTTTTAGATGTTGTATTAACATTATTGCTTGGTTATAAGAAATGTTTTTAAACTTTTTTAATTCTGTAACATTTTTAAAACAACAACTTAAGAACAAACAAATATATACAAATATATAACTTTAAAAAAGTTCTACTAACCTAATCTACTAACCAACTAACCTAATTCTACTAACCTTACTGCACAGTATTACATACAGTTACCGCAAGTAAACTACAGTGACAAAAATAACTTGGTCATAAACTACAGTGTGTTATATTTTTGCTACTTATAAACTACAGAAACTAAACTGTTGTACAGATACTCACTCATAAAATGCAAAAACTTTACACTATAAATAAACCACAATAACTCAAATAAAGCTTTTTACTCACAAACAGCATAATTAACAAAGAACATAAGTTGCATAATAAATTACTGCCAACAGCATCCTGAAAACTGGGCCAAGAATGTAACGAGAGAGAATGTGTGTGTGAGAGGGAGAGAGAGAGAGAGAGAGAGAGAGAAAGTGGTTCCTGGTGCATTCTGGTGCATCGTGCTGCAGCATCATGGGAATATAACAAGCACCAGCCTGTAAAGGAGATCCCCGACTGACACACACACACACACACATACTACACAAACACACTACACATTAACCCATCAACACTATGTACACACTTCCGCTTTGCACAATTTCTAACAAACTTACACTAACACACTGGGGTGCGTGTGAGGTTTGAATATACAGCATTCCCACACTGTTGTGAAATTCCACGACTTTTCCAGTCATTTAAGATTCTAAACATCTTTCAGATTCACACATGAATTCACATCAAGTGATTTAGAGTGAAACTTGTTTGACTCAAAAGAAGAGACTGAGATTAACTAAGCAAAAAGTCAAATGGTAAGATTGTGTCTTTTATAAGGAAATGAACTACACATCCCATAATGCATTGCACATTACAACGCTGATCCTGAGAGCACAATGTAACATAAAACTGATACATCAGTGTTTAACATGATTGTGATCTCCTTATCTTACCCAAATTCACAACACGTTTATAATACTGATTTATAATTTCAGTGGTTGGGTCGGATTTCGCGAGAAAGTCCAACTGTAAACAGAAAGAAGATCCGGCTACTGCATCACATGTCCGGGTGCTGTAGCTTGTTCTACAGCAGTTGTTATAGAAGTTAAACTTCTCATCCATGTTAAGAAAATAACTCTGCAAGTGACCTGCAGTTTTATGTTTCAGCCAGAGGTGGCGATAGAGAGGCAATAGTTTCAGATTGCATCTTTAGGAGTAGATCAATTAAATAGATAAACTTTTCTGTTAGTAATTATCTCAATTTAAAAATGTGAAACATTGTTATACTTGTAATACTAATAACAGTAGTTTAATACAGTTGAATGCGGCCCTGCCGGAGCAACATATGGACTGTAGGGGGGATACGCTTCTACCAGAACTATTAATATCCAACAGCATGTCTGGACCAAAGCACCACATGTCTCTCTCTCTCTCTCTCTCTCTCTCTCTCTATGGTCTGTGTGTTACTGTATTACTGGATCGCTTCCCAGACATATGAATGAACTGGATTAATAAAAATCCAAAAACCTCAGTGGAGTAACTCCACTGTGTGCGTGTGTGTGTGTTTCAACACAGAAACGTGTGTATGTCAGAACCATTACACTGCATGTTACTGGGAGTCTGTCTTTCACAATTTAATTGAACCAATAACTAAAACACAATAGAGTGAAATACTCTTAGTTGACCTTTAGTTGACCTACACAGTTTTAAACTCACCCTCCGCATGCATCACTAAAGAAGACCGTATGTATGTATCGTGCGTCCTGACTGCTGTGTGTCACCTCAGATTTACAAGCAGACAGAGAACAAGCAACAAGAACGAATGCTTCACAGCTTTCAGCTATTTACTGCACATGTGCCTGAAGCGTCACATGACCAGATACCACCAGAGCGACTCATGCATCAGTTCAAAAAAAGCACATCCATTTAGTCAATATTTACCCCCATTATTTATCTGCACAACATAAAGAGAATTTTGTGCAAAAACAACAATTCAAAAAAATAGTCTGTTTTACTCTTTGGCTACAATTCAAATCTCTTCAAGATAACTCGGTGTAAGGAACAGTTGTTGCCTTTGGTTGCTTTTTCTGTTATTTACACCTGCGGTGACTAGATCTGTCACTCTGAGATGTTTCATTTTTGCTCCACGCTAATTAAAGAATGACCGCAACACCATGAGGTAAAGTAAACGATGCCAAAATGTAAATTTTTCGGAGAATTATTCTTTTAATCTTTGAGCTCCAAATATGTCACCCATTCTGCTCCCTTGTACTTCTAAAGAGAGAAAAATATGAAACATTTAAAGGAAAGTGTATTTACCAGGTCTCGTCGTTTTTAAATTCCAGTTCTCCATATGCATCCTCAAAATCTTCTCCTCCGCCCTTCGCCAGTCCCTCCACCGTACGGAAGGGGATGATGACTGTTCCTCTGGCTCCTGACGTCCGCAGAACTTTCACCTCCATGATGCCCACACTCTCGCTCACGTGCATCGAGTCACTTTCAAAAGTGAAGATTCCTGCGTGATCATCGTCAAGGATGGTCACCGTGGCAACAGCAGGAAACCCTAGCACAGCTGTTGGGTACGGCAGGCTACTGGGTGACAACACCTCGTCCTCGGTCTCCAGAACCCGCACGTTACTGAGCCTCACGAAGAAATGCTCGTCCTCCTCAAAGATGTCATCATCGATGATGCCAACGGTGATCTCCTTGACAACCTCACCGGGCTTGAACACCACGGTGCCTTCCGTAAACTCATAGTCCGCGCCAGCGTTCGCCGAACCGTCCTCCGTTTTGTAATCCACATAGATCGTCTTGTCGATGTCACCACCCTTTCGCTCTATCACGAGCACGGCGGCGCCGCAGTTCTCCAGACACTGATAGACGGCAGGTTCGAACGCAATGCGAGACACAAACTCTTCGGGTTCCTCAACATGAACTTCTTGGA
>JAZGTI010016789.1:0-12575 GCA_036877585.1 Botia kubotai
CTGTCCATATTTGGCCGCCTCAACCAGCGTAATATAGTAGCGTGACTCCGCTACACAGATAGTGTGATGGCACCTGCTTTATTATCAAATGCAGCACATTATTACTGCTATTGCCTGTTACTTCTCAATGTTTAAAGCATGATTATTTTAGGGAATTTTCATTAAGTCAATGTTATTTTTCATTCTGACAGACCCTGATCAGTGTTGCGCACAGAAAAGGCTATTTTATTTCTGGTGACACGTTCTCCACACGCTGCACAATCTGCGATAGCAACAACATAACGGGAGGCCAAATAAGTTTTCTGTACGTTCAACAGCAGCAGCAAAAGGTGAAAGTGTAGAATGCTGCTGGTGTCCAGTTACATAAATTGAGGTCAAACTCTAAAAACTATACATTTATTAAGATATACGTTACTGCATTAACTCAATGCCCTTAACTTTAAACAAACTATGTACATATATGTTTTTAATAGGGACATTAGTTTTAGTGGGGGCATTTGTGGCCTACTGGTTAGTGAGTTGGTAATCAGAGCTTGTAATCAGAAGGTTGCTAGTTTGATTTCAGCGCTGGTGGGTAGCAACTGAAGTGCCCCTGAGCAAACCGATTGCTGTCTGTTTGTTCGTTCGCACCCCACCAGTGATGGGTTAAATGCAAAGGTTACATTTTGGGTATGAGTTACTGTATCTGACAAAATATGTCACTTTCACTTTAACCTTTCACTTTAAACCTTTTTTAAAAATGTTATTTTTTATACATGTTATTGATAATATTAATGAATATTTTAACATTGTATACAGTGGTGTAGTTTTTCATCCACTAGGATAGGTTAAAAAGTCTATACTTCTTATCCAGAAATTCTTTCTCTTCTCAAACACAAATGTAAACCAATGGAGAACTCAATAAATTCACTCATCCAGTTCCAATGTAGAGCTTTTATTTGATCTTTTTCCATTTAAAGGGCACTGGGAAAATAGCATGTTTTAAAACAAATGGTTCCAAACAACCTCTAATCAAAGCTTAGCTTACATCACTGTCTTTAAATGTGTGCGCTCATGTGCGTGTTCACTCCGCACCAGTGATGGTTTAAATGCAGAGGTCAATTTCAGGTATGGGTTATCATATCTGACAAATATATCACTTTCACTTATAATAATACTGTCGATGTCAATACTAATTAGTGTGTTTCTTTTGCAGCAAATTACAGCCGCTACGGCGCTCAGAACTCGCTGATTGTAACCGCAAACAATCGCGGAACTTCAATAACATACATATAACAGATAAACATGCACATATTCTGGAAAATCTATTGAGGTGCTGGCGGTCATCTGTTACATTAAAGAATGTTGTTCCCTCAACATAAGAAGTCGTGGCCAAGAGAAAGGATGTCGCTCCCTCAACAAACTGATCTCATGGCCTTGGCATATTATCACGTTCCCAGAGTTAATATGTCGTGGCCATGACAAAATAAGTGAACCGAGAATGTCCCTTCCCGGGCATCGTAACATAAGGCTAATTAATGGTGAAATTTTACCTACTCTGTCTGAAATATCCACACTTCTGTTCATTAGCAAATGTTGTGTTTGGATGCATGGTGGTGTCCTTTTTCCTGCCAGATTTATTTGGTCAACCAGATTTTCTAAAATGCTGGTCCACCAGCTTGACCAGCACCAAACCAAATAGCTCTGATAATAAAGTATTAAAGTCAGTCGTACCTCGCTGTTCACCCTTGTTCTAACTGGTTTCTGCAAACACCCTAAAACTTTAGGATGGTTTTCCTTTCTGATTTACCGATAGTAAATCTAAGACGAAACAGCATGACTGTATGGAGGCCCTTTTCGAATATGAGTGACATTTATGGGAAAAGATAAAAAGTAGTCAATTTACATCCTTCTGGTCATGTTCCTTGACAGAGATGTGTGACAGGGGAATAAAAAGAGGTTGTAAATTTTGAGAAGTGAAGATAAAGGCCAAGAGGTTATACTGGATCTCATGATGCGAAACAGAAGAGGCAGAGCAGAGGCTATGATGTACATGTCACTCTCAAGTTTCATGCATTTTCAGTAATTTCTGTTGTATTGACATCATAAATAATTATGTAGGTTTCCTGAAGACTCTGTCCATCTGCAGATAGGCCTTCCTACATTTTTTACAAAATCCCACTTGCAAGTGTGGTTTTTGTATCCCGTATATGCCTCAGTTTAATGTCCATGTAATGTCCAAGTCCATGTATGTAATTTTTTACCCATCACTTTGAAAGGTTGCACACCTTTCCTCAAAAAAGCTGCCAATTTAAACTGTCATCGATGTTTGTTTTAGAGTTTCAGTTTTTTTCTAATCGCTTACCCTCTGTATAAGCAATAGTGATACTTGTGTTTTACAGTTGTTGCTTCACAAGATGTTGTAGCTGTTGTGCAGCAGTTAGCACACTTGCCCCACACATGCTGAGTCAGTGTGTTCTTGTGGGAGATGTAAGATTGAGTCTGACCTACATACATATCTTGATTCTATTGAGACGTGAGGGAAATCAGAGGGCTGATCAGCTGGAAGTATGTTGCATGTGCATGGTTCAAGTTGTTTTCAGCAGGCAATTTTCTTTGCTTATTATTTTTTTAAATCAACTGTATATAGACATAAATTCATCAAAATGGCTATATAATCAACTTACTACAGACCCCAGGCCTATCAACAAGAGTCGCCAGTGCTGGTAGCATGTAAAAAGCACAGGAAGTATCCTGGAGCCACGTCACGCTGAGAGGCAAACTTCATGAGGGCAAAAAGAAAAAACAACCCCATCAATCTAACTTCTGTTTTGATCACTCAGCTAGATGCTAGTGGCTAACAGCAGTAATATTTAAGGGAAAGAATTCATAAATAAAGCACCATGTGTCAAATCTGTAATATCCGGTCGTGCAAAGGGACACCCCAAAACTACAAAAAAGTAATCTATTAGAGGAGGCAGGGAGACAGAAAACGGAATTTTTTCACTTACCTCCTAAACAATGTCAGAGCTGGGTCCAGATTATTGTTTTTTTAATTTATTTGATCATCTTATATTCATGATAAATGGTGTGATGACATTTAAAACAAAGCATAAGTTGTGATTATTGGACAGCGAACATAACTTATTTGACCTTGTGATCTAATTCATTGGTTGCAGCTCATTTCCAAATTAAAACCCCAGAATATTGGCCAAGTCCTCAAAGACATCAAACAGAGCACAACCAAATTCCATCAAGTTACAGTTCCAAATCCAATCAAGTCTTCAAAAAATAACCGTTCAAAAAACACTTCTGGGTGAAACATACTCAAAACAACTTAACCTTAGTTTGTTTCGACAGTGTATGGCAGAGATTTCTAGTTTAGCACTGCAGACGGTTGAGGATTTCAAATAGTCTTGGAAACTGTGGGTTTCTGTTTCTGATTTTATGAACAATTCAATATATACTAATACATCAGTGTAGAGAGTAGCTTTGCGTAGGAGCCTTTCAAAAGATGACTAAGTCCGAGGTCAGTTTTCCAGGAATCAATAGCTCCGTCTGGCATTGAAGGAGAATGAAGCATAATTCAGAAATAGCATTTGAGGGATGATATGATATATTAGCATCGCATTTCTCCAGTTCTCTTTCATTTCCTCTGGCTTGTTAATGTAGAATTTAATATGTTAGATGGCACAGGAAGCAATTGGAAATGGATGGAATTTTGCTTAGCACAACAAATGTTTTTAATAAAATCTATAGCTTCATTTGATCTGAGGCCTGGACTAGTGCAGTGAAATTATATATAAATATATATTCATCTTTCTTCTTTTTTGTATCATTATTTTATTTAAATTGCTTTCTAAGTAACAAAGCTTTTGTATTTGTGTTAAAAATATTTAACTTATTTAACTAGTATTTTAGTCTATTTTCAAACCCTTTTCAAAAGTTAACACTATAACTAAGGGGACAATGCCTTTTAAATTACATAATTATCTAATTATATAATTTACTCAGTTAAATATAATTGTATAATAATTATAAATGCCACAGAGCGAGTTTGAATTAAATAATTCAAATGAATGTCTGAACTGTTTTCGTTTGTTTGTTTTGAAGCACTTGACTCAGGCTCAAAACAATCCCAACGCTCCCAGAAGATATTCAGATTATTCCATCTTTGTGTATGAACACTCAGTTCTGTTTTTTATTCCTGATTACCTGACTATGTATGAATGTATTTTTGCACCCATAATTGTGTAATGGCTCATGCTAACTAGCTAGTAGTTACTGAGTAGTTAGCTTAGGTACTTAGGGTGCAACATAGTTACAAGACTGTATGTGAAATATAGTGTCACAGTAATGAAGCAGTCACATTACATTGCTACTAGTTAAAATTATAGTTATTTCCAAATAATGCTTAGCATTAAAATCATAAATGTAATTTTCTGTCTAAATAATTTATCTGCTGCTCTTTTATCGGTTTTCCCTCCTTCTCTTCCACTTTCTTTCTCTCCCATCAAAAATAGCATCACTGTTTACTCATTGATTTTGGCTCTGACCTTCCTTTAACCTGCTGTAAATCAATCACCCTTTTGTGCCGTTTGGCCAGTGAGGGTGGCCTGCCATGCGGATGGAGGAAAACAACAAGGAAGGGAGAAATAAAGGAGTTGTTATCCACTGACATCCACAGGAACTGTTAACACAACACAATGAGGCCACATGACCTTACAGTACAGAGGCTGCACAGGTTTTCCATGAGTGAGGGTATCCAAACAATGCTAGTCTATAAACAGACACTGGCTAACTAATAAAGCAATCTACAACACACCTCAATCAAGACAATTGCTAAATGGTGTTTGCATGACTTTAGCTTATTTTCTCTTTCAGTAGTATTTGTGTGGTTGAGTTGTGTAGATTAGAAGTCTAGAAAGTCTAATACACTGATTATACATTGATGGCAGTGTGAGTCTATAAATCTGTGTGAATGTTTCCAAGGTGTAAGCAGATTATAGCATGCTGTAATACAGTTATGCTGGTCTGTGTATGCCTGTTACGTGTGGGCGCTACAGGGAGCTCGCTTCTTCCCTCCGCCATCAATGGCAGCAACCCCTCCTGCACCCAGTCAGCCAGTTACCACTGTCTCCACTCCGGTCAGCCCACGACTCGCTTTACCAGAGAAATATAACGGTAATCCCTCATGGTGCAAGGGTTTCTTATTACAGTGCTCATTGTTTCCCAGCAACCGGCTCTCTACCCAACAGACAGCAGCCGTATCGCTTTTTCTCTCTCTCTCCTCGAGTGGGCTACTGCAGTCTAAGGAGCAGATGGATCCGTGTTTCCCACTTTTGACTCTTTTCTACGTCAGTTTAAAGATGTGTTTGAGCACTCATCGGAGGGACTAAGCCCAGGTGAACTTTTGGTATTGTTGACCCAGGGAAATCTTCCAGCTGCCGAGTATGCATTGAACTTCCACACTCGCTGCTCAGACCACCTGGGTAGAGGACACCTTGTTACTGCTCTACCAGAAAGGACTCAATGATGAAGTACAATCAGAACTAGCATGTCGTGATGAAGGGAGGAGTCTGAGAGAGTTCAATTTAAGTTGTCATCATAATGTCATCTGTTTTCAGCATCCTCGCCGATACAATATCCCCGCCAGGTCTGAGTGTGCAGCTTCCCCCGAGTCCATGCAAATTAACTACTCTCGTCTCTTCTCCGAGGAACGGGAACACCGCTTCCGTTCTGGGCTCTGCCTGTACTGCGGACAGGCAGGGCATCAGAGAGCCTCCTGTCCAGTCCGGCCCAGCTCAGGTCGAGTCCCGGTGAGTCTAGCCTCTACTGCTAATGAAATAAGCAATGTTATTCGCATTCCTGTCATGATAACTTTCTCTGGTATCGAAATAACCACGTCAGCCCTAGTTGACTCTGGAGCAGCAGCTAATTTCATATCCACTGAATTTGCTCAGAATAACCATGTCCCTCTAACAACCTGTATTTCTTCTTTAGAGGTGCAGGCGCTAGATGGTCGTCCCCTCGGAGTAGTAAGAGTGGAGCACCAAACAGAGACATTACAACTACAGATAGGCGTGCTTCACTCAGAGAAAATTCAGTTATATGCCATCTCTTTCCCATCTCATACCATTGTTCTGGGTCTGCCCTGATTACGTATGCATGAATCATTCATCTCCTGGAGCGAGGGTCAAATCCTTCGCTGGGGAGCAAACTGTCACGAGAACTGCCTGCAAAGGGTAGTTGCCCCTAGTCAATCTCTAGTATCCATTAAACAACCACAATGCACATCCACTAACATGCCCTCTGAGTATTCTGTTTTGGCAGTGGTCTTTAACAAACAAAAAGCTTCATAATTACCCCCACACCGACCCATAGATTGTGCTATTGACCTTATACCCGGTGCAGCTCCTCCAAAGGGACGTTTCTTTCCCCTTTCACAGCCCAAGTCCGCTGCCATGTGGACAGAGGCCCTGTTTTGACTACCACATTGACTACCACAATCTCAATGATATTACAGTAAAATTCCATTACCTACTTCCCCTGATACCCGTAGCTCTTGAACAACTCTGTCGTGCAAAGTACATCACCAAACTAGATCTTAGGAGTGCCTATAACCTGATTAGTATTTGAGAAGGAGATGAGTGGAAAACTGCCTTTTCCACTTCCTCCGGACACTACAAATACTTAGTAATGCCCTTTGGTCTGGCCAATAGTCTGTCCATTTTCCAGTTGTTTATGAATGACATATTCCGCAACATGCTAACATCGATGATATTTTATTCCGAGTCGTTGCAGGATCATATCAAGCATGTCCATTTGGTCCTTCAATGCCTGATTGACAATAGTTTATATGTCACAGGAGAGAAGTGTAAATTTCACACAACCAGCATTTCTCGGTTATGTTATCAGTCAAGAGGGGGTGGCCATGGACGATAAGAAGGTCCGGGCAGTCACTGAATGGCCATTTCCTAAAACAGTGAAAGAACTACAACGATTTCTTGGGTTTGCAAACTTCTACCATCGATTCATTCATGGTTTTAGTTCTGTAGCCGCACCCCTAACTTATTTAACGTCACTCAGGTAAACTAGTGTGGAGTGAGGCGGCAACCAGGGCTTTCTCATAACTCAAGACGCGCTTTACAGCCGCCCCCATTCTACATCACCCAGATTCTGATCTCCCCTTTGTAGTTGAGGTTGACACCTCTAATCACAGTGTAGGTGCCATATTATCCCAACGCCACTGTACACCACCCAAGATGTATCCCTGCGCATTCTTTTCACGCAAACTCTCCCCTGCTGAACAGAACTATGATGTAGGTAGTTGCTAGCTATAAAATTGGCCTTAGAAGAATGGCGGCATTGGCTAGGGGGAGCTGCACACCCCTTTACCGACCACAAAAATCTGGAGTACATCTGCACTGCGAAACGTTTGAACCCCCGTCAGGCTCGTTGGTCTTTGTTTTTCACACTTTTTATTTTTCCTATCGCCCTGGTCCCAAGAATACTAAGGCCGACGCCTTATCTAGACAAGCTGAACCAACCCCCCAGTCCCAGTCCCCTGAACGTATTATGCCCGAAAAGATTCTATTTGCTCCAGTACAGTGGGATCGCCATACCGAGATTCTTAACGCTAACGAGTCACAACCCCATCCCGACAATTGCCCCGACAATCTCACCTTGGTGCCCGAGCCATTCAGAAAGCATGTACTCACTCAGTGCATGAAGATCTGAGTTCTGGTCACCCAGGAATCAAAGCCACCATCTACTTACTCAGAAACCGCTACTGGTGGCCTACCCTCTCCAATGACACCATCAAATACATACAAAACTGCCCAATTTGTCAGTCTTCAAAGTCCTGCTGGACTCCTGCAACCACTACCCACACCACACCAGCCCTGGTCCCACATCGCTATAGATTTCATTACGGTCTTGCCCAACTCCCAAAGAAACACCACAATTTTTACGATCGTAGATCGCTTCTCCAAAGCCTGCCGCCTACTACCCCTTCCTAAGCTCCCTTCTGCTTTTGAGACTGCTGAACTGTTGATGACATTGTCTCGGACCGTGACCCCTAGTTTACTTCATGTGTGTGGTCATTCTTTTTCAGGAGTTTAGGAGTCAACATGAGCCTGATGTCTGGATACCACCCCCAGTCTAACGGTCAGACGGAATGCCTCAACCAAGAGATCATCAGGTTCCTATGATCCTACTGCAACCAGCGTCAGGCTGATTGCCCTGGTTACAACTTTGATCCTGGTCAGTGGGTGTGGCTCTCGACTCGGGATCTACGTCTTCGCCTCCCCTGTAGAAAACTCAGTCCAAGGTATGTGGGCCCATTTAAAATTCAAAGAATGATTACCCCTGTTTCAACTCGCTTAGATCTCCCTAACAATTTTTCGTATTTCTCCAACCTTTCATATCTCCCTGCTCAAGCCCGCTGGTGCACCAGTTGGAGTTCTGGAGGGGGGTCTCCGGGAACAGGCCCCTCCTATCGTGGTGGACGGCGAGGAGGCCTATCGCGTGAATCAGCTTCTAGATTCCAGATACCAGGGGGGAAGAATCCAGTATCTCGTCGACTGGGAGGGGTACAGCCCAGAGGAGCGCTCGTGGGTTAATGCCCCACTCTAACCGAGGAGTTCCACAGAGCCCATCCAGAGAGGCCAGCCCCTAGACCCTGAGGAAGACACTGGCGTCGCGCTCCTCCTCTCCACTCCGACTCCTCCGAGTCACCAGAGGGAGCCTTCGCCAGAGTACAAATCAGAATTCGGACTACAACTCCCAGGTGTCCTTGTACCTTTTACTGATTACTTCATGTTTGGCCACCTGATTCCCATTAGCTGGGCTATATAAACCCTGGACATACAAAGCCTTGTGATGTCTTGTTTTGCCATGTCAAACATTTCAGAGTGTTTCCCTGTGTTAATTACCCATTGCTGATTGGATTGTTTAACTTTTTTTGATTGTTTGCTACCTGCCTACTGTTTTCCTTTGGACTTCGTTATTGATTGTTTGCTGCCTGTGCTGACCATTGCCTGTTTACCCATTTTGAGTGTGTCTCCCCCTTATTGCTCTGTTTGCCGTTGTTTGACCTTTGCCTGTTTTTGAATAACTCTACTGAATAAAGAGCTGTATATGGATCCATCTGTCCCTAGGTTGTCGTTATAATACAGATCCTGTCTCTGAATTATCTTTCGGGTGGATTAGTGAAAGCATTTCTTCTTTTTTAACCTCTTTTTCATCTCTTCACTTTGTCTTGTTGATTTATAAACAAAAAAAGTTCTAAAAGTCAAAGATAATCAGCTAACTAAAACAGAGCAGAAATTAAAGTAAAACAAAGAATAAAAAATCTACTTATACCTGCCTATCTAGATAGCATTTTTGGAAATCACAGGTACCTTCCCAACCTAAACCTTGTCTCCAGTTAGGTAGCAAATATCAGAAAATGTGAATGGCACTTAATTATTTCTGTCTTAAAGGTAACAGTATCGATATAACACAGTAGTGTCAGGCTCCTGCTGATACCCTCCTAATGTGAATGTTTGCAAATGAGATTTTGGACCTACAGCATTGTTAAGTTTGGAACAACAGGAGAAAATAAACAACAGAATTTTATTTTTTGGATGAATTATTATTTTAAGTAGACAACTGCTTGCATACACAGTAGACAATGACTCAGCTCACTCAGTTTTGAGATCCAGCCAATAACGTTTTTGATCTTTTTGACTCAATGAAGCAAAACAAGACAAAAGCTAAAGAGGTAAGACACTGCCAAGACACACATGGGTACAAAGCAACTATTAAACTATGATTAAAGATCTCATGGAAACATGAAACACACATGCAAACGCAACATCTTCTCTTATGCCAAATCAAATTAATTGATTACATAATACATTTTTGAATAAATTTTTCTGATTAGTTGGGAATGTCTTATTGCATGTTTAGTTCTCATTTTTGTTGTGTCCCCACGTTGTAACACACAAACACATGTGGTTTGCGGGTGTCTAGGTTCTGGTGCTGCTGGGCCCTCAGTGGGGCGCAGACTTCATGCTGCTCCTCTGTGCAGTGATGAATGAGAGCAGATTTGGAGAGATCTTTGGAAAAGAGAGCAGGAGTTCTTTCACGTCCACACCAAACACAGTGGGAGTCCAAGGAGCTTCACTCTGAACAACCTACGACAGACATCAAAAACAACATCTCTTCCTCATATGTCCACAGTTCTCTACTGTTTTCATCGGAGCAGACATCAGTGTTCTGAGAGTTTAAAAGGAGTTTCCAGCAGACCACGCTGGGTTTTAAACCCTCTCTGTGTACTTTTAGCATCAGTTTACCTTAGACTGCTTGAGCTCATTTATATGTTGATATAAAAAGGAAACAATATTTATTTTTTGAGTACAGCAGTTTAGAGTGCTATGTAGTGAATACTGCCTTCTGAATAAGAAACAAGGGTCATGGCAAACCATTTTAATTGCACAGTGAAAATTATTTGCAAGAGAAGCTAGGTCAAGTTCACCCTGAAAAGCGTATTCCAATGAAAACATTTCTTTTCCAAAACAATTGCTATTGGTTATTTTGACAATCTCTATTAAATTTACATATTTAACTTTTTAACTATTAATTATAAATAACTGCATTCAATTACTTTTTGTATTTGCCAGACACCTACAACAGATATCTACAACCTTCAACTGAATGTCACAGGTTTTCTTAGACTGTTACTTAGACATGCTTAGACTGTTATGCAACCCATACAAACTCTCATGTCTGGCATAAGTGTTCTGTTTCTAAAATGAATAGATAAACACATTTAGTTCATTTCTAACCTCAAATTCCTAAGTCTTATTGAGATATGCTTTTAAGCATCTTTTGCTTTTGAAAGCCTGTTTTCCTCACTGAAGCATCTTTTCCTCACTGAAATTTTTTAAATTATTTTTTCATATTTTCAATCAAGTTTTAAATAAGCATTAGGATGAAGCGTGTTTATACAATTCCACCAAAAATAACACTCAAATTAAAATATAGTGTCATTTTTTACTAATTATTAAAAAACAATTGGTTACATAAACACAAACACTAAAATAAATCCAGCGTATTTATGTCCAACAAACACAGAACACATCCAACAAAACACACTCTGGGTAACATACAAAGGTAAATAAATAAGGAAGAAATTTACAGTTTACGTACACATGCACACTTGCATGCACAAACATGTAAACACACACAAATACAAAAACAGTTGAACACATTAGATATTTACAGTACATGTGTATGTGACCCAATAAAGTCACGTCCATGCTTGTCTTCATGTGTGTGCATGTGTGTGTGCCCTGAATCCACTCATTGTCAGATGAGATTGGTGTGACAGTGGACCTTCAGCACGGAAGCCTCACAGATATTATATTACTCTGATTAATGGTGAGTGCTTGCCATTGATTTCTATTAGGGTGCTAACGGTTTCACATCTCCAGAGAGAGATCAAAATATCTCAGGTTTTTAAAGCCATCCTTTGTGTGTCGACAGTCAGCAACCCATGATCCATAATGACCACACTACTAAAGCAAGTAGCCACAGCAGGCTATGATTACAGCAATTTTACCACAGTGTTTTAACAACAGGGTGTTGTTACAAATTATTGGTTTATTGCCAATATAAAAATTCAGCAATAAGATAAAATACAGCAATGAATAAATAAATTCATTCTACATGTATTATTTTTAATAATCATCAACCTTTGATAAAACTGTGGGTGAGGCTGTAAAAAACTCAATATCAAAAATGTGATCCAGATATAGGTGCCTGACAAGGCATTGATACACAGTTACAAAGGTATTATAAGCAGTCGTTAGCATGTTTGCTATGTGCGTTGCTAGGGCGTTAGTCAGTGGTTGATCTTGGTGGTAGTCACATGGTTATTTACCGGCCAAAGTCAAAAGACCACATCTCCAAGTCTTTATAACATTCTGCTCCCTCATTTACCATAAATCTGTTTAACTCTTAATTAGATTATAAATCAGATTTTTTGTCTAATTTATAGTCTGCCAGATAATAACAATACCAGTTTATATGGAAATGTAATAGAACATTTCTCTTTAACAAGTTGCATAATTTGATTTGAAGCATCCTATAACCACTGGTATTAGCAATAGTAAAACTGATATTTTCCGTAACAAACTGTTGAGATCAGGAAACACAGGAGAATCCAAATGCGAGTAATAACAGTTTATTTAACAATTAGATTTAAGCAGGAGATAAGCACACTGAGTTAACCAGTCCGTTGTATGTTCCACCGCACCAGTAAGACGTTCAACTCAGCAAGGTGATGTGGTTGGCTGTAGAACTGTAACCTCGTCACTCCGGATGTCTCAGCGAAGATCTCAGCGCAGAGAAGGTAAGTGCTGTGAAGACAGAAGATCAACAGGAATCTCTCTTGGCTTGTTCACAGGTGAGTAGAAGGTCTTAGTCGGGAGGAGAGACGAAGCACGGGAAGCCGGAACGGGAGACGAGGCGGTGCGGGCGAGCAGATGGTTCGGCCACGATGCGGAGACCACCAGGCCGGAGGGAGACGGGAGAACAGGCAGACCCAG
>JAZGTI010016790.1:0-12575 GCA_036877585.1 Botia kubotai
CACTTGGATGGGTTAAATGCAGAGCACAATTTCTGAGTATGGGTCACCATACTTGGCCTCACGTCACGTCCTTTCCTTTCCTTCAACATAATGTAAAACAAACGTACAGTTAACGCTACTTGACAGGACAGAGTTCATTGCAGCACCTTCAGAACAACTGATGAGAGATTCTACAATAAACACATCCATCTATCACTTTCCACAAACGGAGCCGTGACAGATGTGGGAACATCTATCAACATCATTTAAAAAGTCACCCGGAAGCATCGCACCTTTTGTGGCAGCAGCCCGGCAGTCAGCGGTTTGGTTCTTTGAAGTGTTGCTGGTTTTTTTGAGGGGGGAACATATTGTTTACTGTCATTTGCCTCCAAATAATTACCCCATCAGGACAACGGGAAAAAATATCCCACAGCCTGGTTTAATTATACTGTCGAGCTCAGCTCCAGAATTTAAATGGCAGATTTGTGATTTCCTTGTTTCTGACTGTGGAGAGCTCTGACACGCACTAAGTTTACATTACACGCTCTTACAGTCTTCTGTCTGTTCTCAAAAGTCATCTTCTGTTCGATGTGACAGGCCCATCGCTGCTTAATATTCGACAGCAAACATGAACGTTTTGTTTTCGGAGAACTTAAGTGTTCTCCATTCATGCTTTCATACACATAATCATCTGTAATTCCCTCATTTATCTCCATGAAAAGCATCTACAGTAGTTTGCCGTTTGCACGCTCTGTGCAAGCACTGCTTTAAATGCAACACTTTTATAATCATTAATATTGGGTTTCATCAGTGTTTGTCTGTTGTAGAAAAATGGCTTTGCAACAAGTCATATGAGTTATGTGAGGAAGTTTTTTGTATTCATACACTGTATGTCTCTATGTGTTGTAGTATGTCTACAACGGCCTTACATGACTCAGAGCAACAGCTAATCACAGAACTATTTCTATTTCCAACGTTAAAAATGTCCTGTTTTTTAGACATTGTATTAACGTTACTGTTTGGTTATAAGAACGAACCAAACAGTAAAGTTACTGTAAACGGTAACGGTACTGTTTGGATTTAAACTTTTAATTCTATAATGTTTTTAAACATTCCACTGACAAGTAAAACGTTCTACTAATTACTGCAAGAATGTTTTTGATAACTTTTAGAAGAGGACTTTTGAAGAACGTTAGCAAATGTTCTACACATGTTCCCTGTTAGCTGGGTAGGCTCAAGCAGTCCAGATTGATAATGTTCACTCTCACCACAGTACGGAAAAGATTCTTCCATTCTCAGAGAAGAGAAGCGAGATCTTAACACCTCACAACACTTTAGAACTCAACTACAAAATCCCACTGTGAGGGAACAACAGCAGTCAGGGGCAAACACATGAGTGACAGCAACCAGAATAGACTGAACCAAAAACAGTGAATTATTTTCTATGGCGCAAATAGTGGTAGAGATGTGCTGAGTAAAAGCATTTACATTAGATGACAGATCGAAATGAGTAAGTTAATAACACACACATATATATATATATATATATATATATATTAGTATACTGTATATTTATGTGTGTGTGTAAATGTTTTCTTTAAACACTGTAGTCGAATACACATTACTCAGGACAAAATATTGACCAAATTAATTGGCCCAAAAAATTAGAAGAATGTTTGAATGTTTTCAGGGTTGAATTGTTTTGGCACACGAATGAAAATTTGTATTATAAGTGACCATGGCAAGGACAGGGGTTTAATTCCCAGGAAATGCATATACTTATCAAATATATGTGTACTGATCAGATGTGTAGCTTTAATGCCCTGCAACTTGCTTAACATTTGCCAAATGCATTAATGTAAATGCAAACAAATGCAAACAAACTTTTTTATATGTACAGTTTTATTTAACTGTCAAAAGCACGATACATGCTGATTATTAACCTGTCAGCAACAGAGGATAAAACGAACATCAAACAAACACAATCACCACCTGACATGTTAACAACATGCATCAAGCATGTGATTGGTCACTGGACATTTCCTGTCACGCTTTCCTGTGAGTCATTTAATCTGTTGTAAAAACACAAAGCATGAAGACAGACATGATCATTTAAATTCCTCTGACCTGTACATCAGCATAATTAATTGCTTAAGTGCGACAATTACACACACACTTTTACACAATGTACCTAAGCATCCTCAAACATCTTTTTTAAGGTCCCTGAGCCTCTGGAACCTTCCCAACATCTTTAGATTGACCATAATGACTGTGTTAGGATATAAAAAAAACAATTAGCCATGCAGTGATTTTTGCCCCTTTTTGAGCGCATTAAACTTGCAAATAATCCTATTAACAAAATGATACAGTAATAAAGGAAGGTCCCCTGAATATCAATAAGATGGCAAATAAACAATGCATTATTATTATAATAAAGATCTGTTGACTGTGGTAAACTCTCAGAGTGTGCCAATTATTTAATTGTTTGCAATTTGTTAACGGAGACAAAGAGTTTCCCAACATGATAATTGTGCAAAAACTAGTTGGCACAAAACAATAGCAAAACAAAAGAACACAAAACAAATAAAGCCGACTTAATTTGTTGACCCATTTGATTTGAAGTAACTCAACAGTTAATGTGTTTAATGTTTATGCGTTTAATGTTTATGCTAGAATAATACACAGATAATAATAAACGAAGAGATAACAATACACAGAGACAATTAATCTGAATGGCCAACGCCATTTTATCCTGACGAAAACACAACATCAATGCAAATCCACACGCATACAATCACACACACATACATCTGTCAGTAAATAATCAGTTTGCATGTAAAAAACGATGAAGTACCAGGATGTATTGATGTACTGGGATCAGACAGCTGGGTATTCTCTGTATGACATGTCACACCTGCTCCCCAAACAGTGTCCGGCATCTGGAAAGGTCAGTGCACACAGCCTGTGAACAGCACTGCTAACAAGCTTAGTGGCACAGCAGTCCCAGAGCTGAGCTGTTGACAGCACTCACTACAGCCTCACGACACACAGCTCCACTGTAAACTTCCTTTCATCTGATTGTGTTTTTGACCTCAGTGGTCATGTGAACAGCAGTATTAAAAGTATGCTACCCAGATAATGGAAACACATACTCATTTTGCTCACACATACTATAATAGTAGTTGCTAATATATACACACACATATACTACATACTACATACATAGACGACTGACATGACACCTTAAACAGCAGCAGTCTCTGTGAAGTCAGTTGCCGCCTCCAGGAGGCTGCGGGTACTTCCGTCCTCAACAGGTGTAATAGATGATGACTCGAATACAAGCAGACTGTGTTATTCTACATTCTAATATGTAGTAAACCAAAGTCCCCACATAGTTCGGTTTAAAGCTTTTAACATGTTTTTTTAAATGAAGCACAGGACTGTAACACATCAGACGCTTCTCGTACGGACCAAAATGAGTCATCAGTCAACCGTAGCTAAGCGTAAAACGTGAGTTGGTCTATAGCGTAGCGTATCTATCCAATTTCAAGGTCATGTGCTTGTAACTACCACACACCGTTTTGAAATTGGATTTGTGAGTTTGGTGAACTACACGGGATACACAGTCCAAAGTGAGTCGCAGAACTGTTTTTTTCACCTCGCTCCCCTCTCAATTTCATGCACACCAGTTTCATGCAGGCAGCGTGGAGACTGGGACTCCCAATGCGTACTGGAAACAGAAGATGAATCTAAACAGTGCAGTGCACTTGGGGGTTGTCACGGTAACAGCTAACTAGCCGTGCATCCACGTGTATTTGTGGGTAAAAAACTGTGTGCGAATATTTTAATGCAGAAACCATGATTTATCAGAAAGTTACATGTTGTGCATACATTTTACATAAACTCCAAGCACGTGTACACAAAGCCAAAGACTTCTGATGTCCATAGAAATATGGAATGTGTTGGGCCAAAATGTTATTTGTATTTGAGAAATTCCAATTTAATAAACAACACAGGAAAGCAATTTCTCAGATCAGATCTGTACCCATAACAGGGAACATTCTCAGAACATTGACTACTGTTTTATTAAAGTTATCAAAAACTGTTCTTGCAGTAACATTAGTAGAATGTTTTTAAAGTTTTAATTTATATATATTAAATACATCATTCTTAAGTGGTTAAGTAGTGGAATGTTTTAAAAATGTTACAGAATTTAAAAATCCTGAAATAACATTCTCATAACCAAGAAATAATGTTGTCTAAAAACAACGTCTAAAAAACTGGACGTATTAAACGTTCCTAGAACTTTCAAATGAACATTTTAGCATTGTTGTTACTTGGAAACATTAGGGAAACATTTGTACAACATAAAATTAGCTGTTAGCTGGGTTTTCACTGAAATAGCTAAGCTAGCGGCTGGGGTGTGGAGGTGGGAAGGGGGGTTTGGCTCTCACTGGCTGAATTCTCTGCCTCTCTCTCTCTCTCTCTCTCTCTCTTTTTCTCAGCAGATGGGAATGATTTTGTGAGCAGGGTATGATAGCAAATGGCATAGTGGTGAGCAAACACACACACACGCGTAATGACACACACCTGGACAGGGTGCTGTATTCTGCTGAGATGTTCTCAAAATGATTTCCTAGCAGATATCATTTCAGTAGCTGACTGAGGTGTGGGGGGTGTAAAAGTGCGGGAGGTGTCTCAGGTGCGCTACAGGAAATGAAAAATATGAAAGAAATGTTTGTCAAGAGGTGCCGTCTGGCATGCCTCATGGAAAATTAATCATGTATTTTTGCAAATTTGCAATGTTATTTTGCCAGATCAGGGGAGCAGGGCAGGAAGCCCGTCCGTGGAAGAGGATGAGCCTTGGGAGGAATGCTGATTAAACTTCAGCTCAACACAGCCAACAGAAATCGATGATGGACCACATGTGATATGTCTTAATAATGAAGCCCCCAAGCTACATGTGTGTCGCATTTGAGTGTGTGTGCTTGATAGAAAGACAGAACCACATGCATCAAGTCTGAAACATTTTATAGAAGCATCATTTTAAAAATACAGTACCGTAGACTTTTAAGTGTGTGTGTGTGTGTATGATAAGAGTGTTTGTGAGTGTTTTATTACAACCTTTAATACACTTTGATATCAGAAGTCTTTGAAGATCTTCGGTTCAGCTTGTATAAAGCTTTAGAATAACTCACAGACTCACAGAGCATCTTCTCTGATGCTCATCGCTCATCGTGAAGGTCTGACACATGTCTCATAAAGCGTCTCTCCCGTGTGACACCTGCTATCTGTGAGCACATATACGGCTTCCAGAATCTATATACCATCAAATGTGAGAGCATAGCCAACATAATTTAACTTGTCAGGTTTCACCTTCAGCACTGTAATAAATTCACCATTTTTGGGACCAGTTTCCAGGACTTTGATGTTTTCAATAAAGTTTTAAATGAACTTTTTATCAACTGGTAAGTATTAAGCAAAATTGGTCTGCACTTATGTTCTATAACAAAGACATGCCAATTAAGACTGTAACCATTGACACAAATCCTTCTGTTTGCGTTTTTGCATAGATTGTCACATAATTAAACCTGTTTATTGACTTTATGGACTGTCTCCAGCCAGATGCATTAAGAACCAAATATTTCACAAATAACATATATAGTCATACTTACATCACTTACAGAATTTAAGACAAATGCAGGAAATTTAAGGTTCCTCTAAAGCTCTTTTGTTAAGACAAACAACAAGCAGAAAGGATCCAATTTCTTAAGTTTACTTTAATTTCAGGAATTTTAAAATATAATACAATAACTGAAGAATTTGATCATACGGAGACTAGATTTACATCATAAAAAATGACTCACTGCATACATAACATATCAACATTGACTGTATCATAGTATGTCACATTTCTATATTTCATTGTTCAGCATATAACCCCACACGCATTCCAAAACTAAATATGCAAACATTCTTTAATTGAGTAATTTTTTAAAAACATTCCACTAGAAAACTTAAGAATAACGTTTTTAATATATAGCACACATTAAAAAACCTACTAACAACACTGCAAGAACTTTTTTTATATAACTGAGAGATGAGAGAACTTTGAGAGAATGCCAACGTTCTGAGACGTTCCTGTTAGCTGGCTAGCGGTTAGCCGTTTCTTTGAGGAATGAAGGCACTCCCCTATACTGATCATTCTGACATTATATCGTGCGAAGTTAATTAAAACAGAGGTGAGATGCCACAAAGCCACATACAGCACAGAAATAAAACAAACACACAGTAAATAAGAGGCGTCAAAAGCAAGAGGCCAAAAGTACATGTAGCTTCACTCCACCAGCTAACTTTAATATGCCTCATTAGTGGCTAATTCATTGATTCAGCCTGACCTCAGGGTTATGAAGGCCTTGTGGTGATGCAGAAAACTGGATGCAGAGTTCTAGATTTTTCAGTATTATTGACTGGTGCTCTGTCTTTAAATATGCTACAATTATAAATGACCTTGACCACTTTGGTTTGTCGTTACAATAAGAGTTTGTTTCATTTATGACTCCATCGGTAATTGTAAAAACCACGTGTGTCATTTCACACATTTGTTCGCGCAATGATGACTCCTTTTAATTAAAACAACAGCGCGTGTGTCCTTGGTAGATCTTTCTTTGCTTTATTTTCCGTCTTCAAGGTTTATGGAGAAAATGAATTGAAGCTCATGGTCCTCTTGTTGGATCCCAAAGCAGTGCATCAGAGAAGCTAATGACCGACACACAATGAGTCTCATTTTGTGTTTTCCAGTTGGGTGGTTAAAGCAAGGGTACTAATACTAACTGAGATTACACATGCTTATGTGGCACAGGGTGAGAAATAGGAAACGTTAAAACTGTGTTCAGAACATGGGAACATTTGAATTTTGGGAGCATATTAAACTCTGCATACAGTAAGGTCAGGTTCGAATAACAGCTTAACACTGTATAAAAGGAACGTTAGTATTTACTCACCCTTATGTTCTAAAGCCCTTATGATTTTCATTTGTCTGGAGAATGCCAAAGGAGAGGTTCAAAATAACAGTTCTGGACCCTTGTTTCCATTTAGTCTTGTAAGCTTAAGCTTCAAAGAAACTAAAGGCGCCATTAAAGTATCATAAAAGTGCTCCATATGATTCAAGTGCTAAATTTCACATGTTCTGAAGACATGCAGTAATTTTCTGTGAGGAACTGACAGAAATGTAATTATTGACTGAAAATATTGACAACAGCCCTACAGTAACTCTTCCTGGCACAGAAACACATGTCCAATTCATAAACAAATCATTCTTTTGAGTCTGAATCTGCTGAAATAAACTCCTGTGAATGATTCTTCATGATTCAGACCAATTCGGTTCTCAAATTCATCTTACAAGTATTCAAGCGGCAGCAGTTAATAGCTCACTTGAGGAGATTATTCTGAATAACAACTTAAATTTTGGTCTCTTTCTCACACAAACGTTTCATGACTTAAGAAGACTTTAAACACACCTTTTTGTGAAATTCTATGCACTTTTTAAAGTCAGAAAATCTTGACCTGTATAATTGTCCAAAATTAATAATAATATAATTGCTTCCACAAAAGAAATAAAATTATACCATTTTGGATTGACTAAGGTGTCCAAATGATAAACGATGACACAGTTTCCTTTCACTCCGGCAAGGATTCACACCCCTGCATAACCCATCAGGCAAATTAAACAGCTCTATTTCTGAAACATAGGGTAACATATTATTGGGCAGAACATTTTCTCACCTCAGACAATCATGTCATCTGTTAAGTTACAGTGAGGCATGTCAGAAACCATATGAATCTTATTGTTGTAAAGCGAATGAAAATCTGAGAGGGCATCATGCTGGAGAGACAGTGGAAACTGTCGCTCTGGATAATTCTCCACATTTCAGAATCAAACACTTGTAAGACTGTATTGTTCCACTTTAACTGGATGGTGCTTAGGAAAAAACGCACCAGTGTTTTCAATTATGCTATAATATTTGACACAAATTGCCCTAAAAACAAGGAACAGTAAAAGTTAAACAGCGAGAGATATACAGTCAGAAAGGTAATGCTTTGTTGGGAGATGAGAGGGAACACTCGGAGCCAAAACAAATATACAAAGAATAAATGAGACTCTCTGTGTGCAGAACTTTAGGCTGTTTAATTAGTGTTAGTTAACGCCAAGCCCTGGAAAAGCATTGCGGTACAAAATGTGCGACCCAATTATAGCTGTTTTTTCTGAAATAACAGTCATCTGGGTTTCAGATATTGCTGTTTTCTTGCTTTCTGGCATTTCCTCAAGTTTGATCCCAGAGAAATGGCTCCAGCATAGTGTTAAGCATGGACTAATCTCCCAGCCGTCCCCTCAGGATCAGTGCTCTGTTCTCAGGCTAGTGCTCTTGGCCTCTTTCAGCTTTTTGGCTGGCAGTGTGGGAGGCAGGAGACACATCTAACAGATGTGGATGATGATGGTGGGGGGGTGTACAGAGTGATGAGATGAGATCTTTAATATCTCTATTGTTTCTTCAACAAAGTCTCGAAATTTAAAGAGGTAAAAAAAGACAGCTAACAATTTTAAGTTGTAAGGATACTTTTAGGGAAACATTCTTCATTAACAAAAATGGAAAAAATCTGGTTTTGAAAGTTTCACAAACACTCAAAATGCCCATTCTTTCAGATTAACATGATTGCTTGGTTATAAGAACAGTATTCAAACTTTTTAAATTCTATAACAGTTTTAAAACGTTCCAATAAAAACTTAAGAATAGCACTTAAGTAACTAAATAACACAGCAGATCTCCATGATGTCTCCTGAGGATCGACAAAAAATATTCAGAGCTTTCTTCCGCAAGCAAGTGGACATTCTTCCGCAAGCTACAGTACATCAGTCAGCTAAATACAACCGTCTCAACAATACTGCATCTCTGCTACTGTCTTTGATTGAGTACAGACAGAAGGGCACAAAAGCTCTGGATCTGTCTGTCTCTGTCTGCCTGTGAACGGAGACCGTGACCCCTTTTACAGTAAAATGAGAGTGGAGGCAGAAAGTCACAGCCTTTCAGTTAGGCTTGGCTGCCAGTGATGTAGGAGAGCGGGCGTTGATGCTGAAGATTGGCTTCTGTCTGCCAAAACGCTCCGACTATGAATACTTTGTCAGAAGAAGTGAAGTGGTAAAAAATGACGGAATGCCATTGAGCCGATCAAAGATTTCACTCTCCTGGACAAGAGAGCCGTCAAGCCAGGAAAACCGTACAAGTACATGGAAAGAGAGAAAAACAATTGAGAATTAAGAGAGACATTTCTGTGTGCAGAGAAATGAGACTGAATGCAAGCGTGATAATACAACAGCTTTATAATCAAGAAGGTAATGACAAGTAATTCTAGGCGCAGTATATTGCGACGCTGTATACTGTGGTATATGGAGATCAGAGAGAGTAAACAGACTGACAAACCCATAAAAGTGTAACAATGAGAGAGCAGAAAATGATGCAATTAAGTCGAAAAAAGGAAACAGGAGAAATGAAGGAGCTGCGGAATGGATGACAGGTGAACTGAAGATGTAGCACACTAGGAAAGAGAAGAGAGCACACAGTGAGAAGAGAGGTAGAGATGAGACACAAGTGTGGGGGAGGTGAGAGGTGCAGGAATGAGGCAACACTCCTGCTGTTTCTCCTCTTTATAAAGTCTGTCTACACAAAAAAAACAGACAGAGAATGAGAGAAGGTATTGATTTCCCACTCCTTAAAATACGCAGTAAAAATGATTCTCAGATCAAGTGAGACAAGCTTTTTTACTTACTATTTCAGAGCTCTAACAAAGTACATTTCTTAGAAACTCAAGTAATGCAAGTCATTGCAGCTTTTCTGTTACCATTCCCAGCATGCACTGGGACATAAATCATTAATGCGGCTGCATTGTTTGACCATGTTCCTTATTTTCTTGTAAAGATTAGCATCAGGATGAATTTGTTCCTTTCCTAAATCAGTTGATTGTCACTATTGTGTTTCATGTGACGAGCGTGTTTTTGTTTAATGCTCTTAATTGAAAGCATTAGATGAAGCATGATTTAAAACTATGTAAATAAAGGCAACAATTGGCATAATATTCTTTAAAAGTTGATTCTTTTTGTCACAATGACGACAGATTTTAAGGCTTTGCATCAGACATTTTATTTTCAAGATATTTACATAAAATAATTAACTAAACAAAACTCAAATAAGCCCTATAAAATTGTTGACTTCATTTTTATAAGTTCTACAAACATCAAATTTTTTCAGTTGTTAATAGCAGTTAAATGATTTTGCTTGCCACAGAAAAATTACAGTACAATATTTTTTTCTTACCCACGTTCTTAGTTCATTAATGGAAGTCTTGGAGCAGACAAGACAGCTGAAACAAAAGAACACAGAAAAGTTAACTACTAAACTTCTGGTAATGGATGTGAGTCATAGAAATACTAATACTTGCGTGGACAACTGACTCACCTCCATTTATCTTCGATTAGAGCTTTTGTCTAAGTGTTTCAGATGCTCATGCAAATCTGTGGGAAAGCTTTTAATGTTTGCATTTCATTATTTTTGACAATGCATTGAAAAAACCTGTGCTTCCTGTGTACTTTAGCATGCCTTAGCATCACTGCATTGACAGCAATCCATATCAATAAAACCCCGGGCCATCTCACTTTTAAGAATCTGTCTTAATATAACCTATTAAGAAGCATTACTTTGAGTGTTAGTCCTCGTGGACTAGCTTTATTATTCCCCAGAAAGCATTGCAAGTGCTTACTTGGGCTGTTTGTTTTCCACAATTTAGACATCCAGGTAACAAGAGCTGCATGTAATCATGCGAAATCTTTTTTCTCCTTGAGGTTTTCAAGATTTTTGTGGCACACTAAGGAGCTGTCAAAAATAAAACGTAACGATGCAACTATTTGTGGTTTTGATCTGCAGCCTTTAGAGAAAAGACACATGAACTTCACATGTGCGAAAACACGTGATCACGCGTGAAATCACCACATGTGATTTCAAAACCACACATTTCACATCCGATCACGTGTTTCTGCACATGTGAAATTCATGTGAATTTCTGTAAGGGAAATTTGTGGATAAGTAACAGAGAGAACCTGAAACCTACAGAGAGGGGAGAGAGAGGGAGAAAAAGAGAGAGACCAACAGACAAACAGAGAAATAAACCAAAAGTGTCTGAATATTGATGCAAGGCCTTGACAGTTAACTCTGCCTACAGTGAAAGAAGAGAGAATTATGTATGTACCAGTAGATAATACAAACAGGTTGTTTTTAAAGCAACCAGTTTGATATATTTTAATTTGCTTTTTCATGTAAATGAATTATTTTCATGTAAATGAATTATTTAATTTCTCATTAAATACCTCCTCAGCCATCCTCACCACTTCGATTTGTGCTATTTCTTTGATTACATATTTATGATTAATTATCTTTTCAGTGTTAAGATGATGGTCAGTTATATTATTACGGAAGGCACTGCAGTGTTCCAGTTCACTAGCAGTCCAGCCCACAAAAGCAGTTAATTGGCTGTCCCTGCAGCCATTGTTTCCTGTCCTGGTACAGCAGTCATTCACAGCAGGGGTCACCTCTTCACCCAAATACGTCAAACCAATGAAAGATCAGCTTCTGTTTTAAAACCTTTATAGTTGACACTCAAATCTCCTGTTATTAAGTTTTACAATGCAGCTTAACAGCCACTGATAAGAAACTTTCGGTGTCATTTATTTTTGCTGTGTAAGATATCAAGAGTCTTGATGTTTTTCCACTTAATTCCACTTCTTATACACATTCAAACGTGAGTCATGTTTTAATGGTTGCTACATCTCTGCTTCTGCCTGACAAACAAAAACAATAATGACATCATCCCCAAGTAGGTGACATCATACTTAGGAAACCACAGCACAAGCATCTGTAATTCACAATGGATTTGAGGTATTCTGTGATGTTTTTGTGGTGTTGGGTTATTCAGTCTATTTTCAGAAGGTACAGCACAACTGGAATGGCCCCTTAGAATTCTGAGCTTCCGAGCTTCCGTGTTGTCCAGTGATTGTCTAACTGGAGCTCGGAGCAGGCGTCTGACTGAGCCTTTGGGAACATAACATTCACCGAGCTGTGAGAATGAAATATGAAAGTGACAAAAAAAGGTAGGAGGCGGAGTGAAAAAGGAGCGTGTTTGGCAACCCATTGTACTGATTCTCTGAAGCTTTGAAGGAAAAGCGTATTTACTTTAACTGCAAAATCTCAAATGTGTTTACACTCCTTATGACCTCAGCGTATCAGACAGAGTTTCACTCCAAATCTTTCTCAATGACAACAAAATGACAGCGACAAGGTTAGCTGTGTTTTTGAACCTCAAACACTATTCCAAAAATAACTTAAAATGACTGTGAACTATAAAATGAAATGAATCTACAAGCAGTGGCCGGCCTTTCTTTTAAATGATATTAGCAGTGACTGTAATCTGAAAAAAACCTGGTTTCTCTCTCTCCCTCAGGATCAGATGTCTGATCACATCTCCCGCAGCTTCCCACACGTGGATCAATA
>JAZGTI010016791.1:0-12574 GCA_036877585.1 Botia kubotai
ATGGCAGTCTGAAAGCCTTTACATTTTTGGGTGAAATATTTATTTAAGCATATTGAAAAAATATTTTCCAAGGCCACTGTACTTTCGATTTAGCAAGTACCATAGCAAGAAAGACCTTTTAAAACTATAATTCAAAACGACTAGGCAAAGTCTTTTGTTTAATACATGTTTTAAAATTTAATTTTAATGATGACAGGGTTGTCTCTAACTTTATAGGTTTTTGCAAATTTGAGTCATAGATGAAAAATGTGAGGAAGAGACAGATCCCAAGACAAAATAACATCTGTGTCTGTCCAGTTTAAAAGTAGGCACAGATTCGGTTAATCCCTGTTACCAAATCTCTGACTAGATCACTCAACAGAACTTAATAACTTTGATCCAAGTCTCCATGGCAACCCTTGGCTGATTTGAGTCTTAATCTCTCTTAATGTTGTGTAATGTGTTTCTTAGGAGTCTAAGCACCTTTTATAATCACACACACACACACAACACTCATCTTAACTGGTCAGAGATGAACATAACATGACTATGAGTGGTACATAGATGGAAATAAGGATAATGATGTATTATGTTCAGTTTCAGTTAGTTCTTGAGAATTTATAGAAAAATGTAACAAACTGTACTTGCATGCTTGCTATTTTTAAAGAGCAGATTAACCTATAGCTCTGTTTGTAGAACAGATGGAATTTGTTCGGTTGCACATGAGTGTACAGCTGTTTGGTTAAGAGTGTGTAACATCTACAGATATGTCATATTAAAGGATTGGCTGGTGCTACAACAAGGGCTAATGCTCATGGGCTTATGTGTGCATGTTTGTGAAAAATGTGAATCTATAATATCACCATATGTGTTTTCATGCTTACTATGATCATATGGTATAACATGGCCTTAATCTTAATGTATTCCTCTGGTGTTTTCCCTACTTCCTCTGGTGTTTTTCCTGCTCCATCTATACCAATATTCCGGACCCTGTTCCTGTCTCCTCACAAGATTCTTGATTCCATCTCCACTAACCCCTTCCCTGGGTCCTGTGGGAATAGTGAGAGAGGGATCGTGGTAAAAGGAGGACAGACTGATTTATTTATTGGGTCACTTCAGATATGCTGTGATTACACACTCCCCAAAGTTCATGGAAATGATTCATTAGCGACAAATGCACACCGCTGTCCTGAGAAGTGACTGTTTTTTTCTCCAAAGAGAAGGTTCACTCATAAATGAAAAATCTAATGATTGCTGCTAACTTTGTAGACTTGCTTAACTCAAAGTCTTCTGAAATTATACAGTAGTGCTGTGTGAGGAAGAGACCCAAATCAAAAACGGGTTGGCATCGACATAAGGGGAGAATTATGAACTTTCATTTTTGGGTGAATCCTGTCCTTTTAAGAATCAGTGAAAAGATAAAGATAAGGGCTACAAGCAGAGACAGATGCCTGATTTCACACTGTCTGTCTAAACAAACAGATACACATATGCATGCAAATACAGATGGATAGGCCTCTCTCAAAGAATGAATCATTGGAAAGCTCAACACGGACTGTTTGGAGCATATAATGAAAGTTTGGTCAAAGTTCAGGAGTGTCCCGCTGGATATTGCAGCTGTTGTCACGATAATTACACCAGATGAAAGAAAGCAGGCGAGAATGAGTACACCAGAAGCTATTGACAGGTCTAAATCCAGCTTTGAAATCATCAGTGAACATGTCCTTCATTCACACTGACTTAATTCTGATCTCTTTGTATGCCCCTCCACACTACATTATAACAACACCTCGGCCATTCTTGTTATGCAGTACGTTTTAAACACCGTGTCTTAAATTTGAATAACTATGTCTGTATTGTAATTTCTATAAAAAGTGTGAATCCGAGTTTGAAAAATGCACTCTGGTAACGCTAAAGAACTTAACAACTTACAGGTACATTTGCATTATATTTAAGAGCGTGTAATGTTGTAAAGTGAGAGTGATGTTGTAGAGTGTTTTTTCATTTTTAAATAGATGAAGATGTAAATAACCCATCTGTAGCACATATATTTTTTTAAATCATGCTTTTAGGAAAACAGTTCCACTTCAGAATTCTGAGGTATAATTATTCTCTCCTCCATTCTGGTTCATTTTCATGACAGGTGAATGAAAGCCCAACACAACAGGAAGTGAATGAAAAATTACGATCAATGCATGAGAGAGTATTTGTGTGTGGGCGACTGTGTGTTTCATGTGCACAAAGCTTTGTAAGGTAAAGGCCCTTGGCATGCTGCAGGCTGGGATGTTATGTACCAGTGCTGACAGACATCATGGAAAAAGCAACTGTATTGTGTGCTGACTGCAGAGGAGGTTACAGTAGACCTACAGAAGGGATGACCCTCCAGGACTCCGTTGCCCTTGGTGACGACCCCAGAAAAGGACAGATTGGTCCAGAGACTGATTCTGCCACTTTGACAGGACCTTCTGCTCTATGTCAAGCGGCAGTGGCTAAAATAAGAGGTCAAAGATGCATACTCACATAAACACACTTCTTGATTTGACCTTGAGGTGAGGTTATATTTCTGGAATGTGCATACTGAGAACTCCAGAAGTGCAATTGCCCTATGAAATTCAAACAGAGGCTCCAAAACCTAGGAAGCTAGCTTGAACCACATACTCAGGCAGCAGTCTTCTAAGGTAGCATCCTAACCCTGTTGTGGAGCTTCATAATTGACTGATTTGAAACACTCCACATATACTAGACAACATTCCACACAAGTAGTGTAAAAAAAAACATTGAGACAATCATGTTATACACTTGTTTATAGCATAACTGGGATCAGTCAACACATACCTGTTTTCAGTACTATTGAAGATTCACTACAGAGTCAAATTTACAATCTCCCTGGGGACTGATTCCACATTCTTACGGTATACTTAAACCCAGGTCTATTCAGTTAGAAACCCACACATGCACATCAACACCAAAAGACAGAAATCTGAACTGGGTATCCAAGCCAGAAAATTTTGACGAGTTTAAGAGTTTAAAACTGACAGCTCCCAGCCCTCAACTCACAGAATATTTCCCACAGACTGGCAAACAACATGCCGGTTCAATTTCAGTCGCTTGTGTGGATCAGCAGCGCTTTTCCGGGGCAGCAAAACTGTCTCAGTTACTGCAATAGCTCAAGCGCCTTATCTGGGATTGAACTTGTATGCCATGAACTCGGACTGAACCCGCAGCCTTTGTTATAGGAGTCTAAATTCTCATTTATTAGGCCATCACAATTCCCTTTCTTGTACAAACTTTTACATTTATTGAAAGGACAGTGTCCTGGGGCAGCCAGTGATTAAATTATTCCCAAAGACAACTGTGATAGACTGCAATATCTGTGTTATTCACAGACTGAAACAGAAATATCTCATTGATTCCTGAGGGAAACATCAGGTACAAAAGATGGTCCTTAGGACATTAAGCTACCACAGCTCCTAATTTATCTGCATCACCTTGGTTTGAACCTTTTCCATTAGCAAGCCATGTTCTTAACTGCTCACTATTGTAATTTCTTCACTGAATTCAAAACTACATTTAGCATAGTACCTTGAAGCAACTATTGGTTAAATAATTCTAAGACAAAGAAATGTGAGACAACTATTGAAAGAACAGATTCTGTAACAAAGTCAAAATCAACTGGCACAGCCATCAATATGTGGCATTATCTGTATAAACAAACAAGACTTGCAAATTGACTTGCAAACTGCTTCCTCTACTGTCTTCTTGCCACTAAATGGCCTCTATCTCAAACAAAACATTTTTTTAATTTTTAGACTGCTTTAAATATGTGGCATATTAAGCAGTTAGTTTGTTAACCAATCGTTGGCTTGGGTGGTCCCTACACAGTATCCCATACAGAGTATTATATGGCCCCTTTAACGTAAGTATGCATATACACACACACACACACACACACACACACACATCTAGCCATCTGGGCTGGAAAAATAACCCAACCTTAACCCAATCCCCAAAAGAATACTTTTTATATTTGTTGGGGAAAAATAAACACATTACTTTAATTATTAATCACATTTCCCTTTGAGGACGTCCCCAAAAGAAGTTTTTCTTAGATTTAGCTGATTTGTCAACAAATCTGTCCCCAAAGTATAGCCGGGTTAGCCACACACACACTTTCAGAAAGAGTCAGTGGACCGCTGCTGACCGCTGCACTTTTAAATCTCCCTGTGGTTGTCACCATTGTAAACAACATAATCAGTTACACCTAACAGCATTACACAGAGAGCAGAGCTGTATGCAAATCAGAGCCAAGCTCTCTTGAAGCCCAGCTACCTCAGCTCTTATTTATATAATCTGTAAATTTCAGCCACTGTGGTGAGCACAGTTATCAGGATGGATAACAGCAGATAAATCTGATTACAGAGAGGATTACCTTTGTGTGTGGTCATTCAGATACAATGAACCAGACGGTTAAACACTTGCTGACAGAGCAGCAGAGAAGGTGTCGTTTAATCTTCAATTAATCTTCAATCTTTAATGCTATACTTGCATAAAAATATTAAATATTCTTTCCATATAAGAAGAATGGAATGCATTGTAATGCATCTTTATTATTATAATTTTATTTATTTTTTTGATTGCATGTATATGGCTGTTGACATACAATAAGATGTGGAGGACAGATCCGTTCGCTGTTAGTAAGCTCCACAAGACTAAAGGTCTAGCAGATGTCCTGCTGTGTGTAGACCTTGATGACAACCTCAGCTTGGTAGGCCACTCCATGCCTCAAGCTGAAACTGCTGCTCCACGGGGGTTCTGTGCATCTCTGTCTGTCTGATGGCTTGTTCACTCCCTTTCTATCTCTCTGTAACGCAGTAGGGAAGGTCAAAATGTGGCTTGATGCCACTTTTCCTTGGGCACTGGGCACATGAGTATCGTTTTTATTCTCTTCCGTCTGTCTCTCGCTTTCTTCCTTTCTCTCTCCATCTCACTAGGATCTAGGATCTAAAGTACAGTTAGATAAATTCAGCCCTGATTGCCATATATTAGCATATGCTTAAGGGCAAAATATGCATTTTCAACTGGTTAAGTACAGACACGCAAACTCATGGACATATATTTCAGTGACAGCTTTGTTCCAGCGTAAGGAGGTCATTAAGACTTCTGGATGTACTCACTGCTCAGTAGGTTGGATGATTTCTGCCCTCGCCATCATCTCACACTTATCATTCACATTCTTTGACTTCTTTTGGTTTGTTTTGTTAGTTTTTTTGTTATCGTACGCCATGCCAACAATGCACATTTTTACTTAAATACATCAAGACATCTGTCTTTGCTATGATCATTTTTTCTTCTAACACTTTTTAAAGACAGATGACAGCAGGGATGTATTTAATACAGAAGAAGTACATCCAACTGTTGAGCAAGAGCTTTTCATTTTGTTAGCCTATTAATAATGAGTGGTGGTCTGGTCCTGAAATTTCTTATTTTTAATGATGAGTGGTTGTTATCAGCCGTGATAACAACAATGGCAATGTGTTTTCTCCAACATGTGTGTTTTTATTTGCAACTCTGGTGAAATCACAAAATAAAAAAATAATTGTGTCTCTACTCTTGATATATATCTACTGACATATACAGTTTATTAAAGAAAAGGTGATATTACGGTGGATTCACACCAGGTACCCCTTGCTAGTTTTTTACCAAGTTATCACATTAAATAAACAAAAATGAAAAATACTGTGAACCATTAATCATCCTCATGTTGCTCCCAACCTAACCTAACCTATTTCTTTTTTTACATTGTTAAATGTTTCTTTTGTGTTTTACAGAAGAAACAAATTCATATGGGCTTGGACATGTTTTGACTTGTTTTTAAAATATTTGCAGGATATTTGCAAGCCTTCTCACAAATCTACAGCAGGTCACAACAAGAATAATGTATTTGTTAAAGATTTATTATTACATATTTTTTATTTTCTCTGTTCTCACACAGATCACATATTTACAAGCGCTATGGGGCTGTTTAGATTTTATGATCTTTTTTTTATGTGCTGAATTAATTCCAAAATTGAATAACTTGAGGCCATCCACAAAGGTTTGCTCACATAATTAAGTAGCATTTCTTAAAATAATCCCCCGCCTGGCTCCAAGCCTCCCTGACTGATTTACACAAACCTAGTCTCTAACACAGCCTATTATCTGATTGGATATTAAATTACCCAGTCTGAACGTGCAGCGGGCCAATCACAGCTGGGTCAACAGTGCAGGTAACTGTGACAATTGGTCACCAAGGTGATTTGAACCTGTTAATGATCCATAATGTTAAATGAAGCATGTGTGCGCAACTGGGAAATTAAAGTGTCATCCTTTGAGAACATGACAGTCAGAATAATGTGCGGAGGGAAAAGGGCGAGTGTGTGCATTTATGATTTTATTTTAAGCTGCTCATGCAATGATCAATGACGCATTAGTGATATTGATGAGGGCGCTGACTTGGCCCGGCGACAGAACACAGATCCTCCAGCTGCTCCCTCAAAATACAGGAATCAATTAAAATCTAATTATTTTTGCCCCCCTGCAAAAAATTTGAAGGCATGTATTATGCAATGGACATTAATACATGCACATATATCAAAACGAACATCTTTAACTAATAATAGAGGTCAGAGAGTGACCAGCTACATAATAATCACAAAAAATGAAAAGCTTATTTTAATCTACCAGAGTGAAGACAATTTTCATAGGACAGAACTGATTGTTATGGTCACACATATCTTGCATGTATTATGCAACCGTCTCTGTCTTTTCCCTGTGTGTGAGAACTTCTTTGTCAAATGCCCATCTATAGGCATGTAAAGCTGAGATTTTATAGCAGGAGAGATTTAAATCAAGGGAGAGAGATTTGAAAAAACGAGTTAATCTTGCTTACCTAATTTCCATAAAAGCTGTATTGACTATAATTAACTCTTCTGTGTTTTAATTGCAGCTGTCTAAAATATTTCTCTGCCGGTCACAAGAGTGTGCTTTGGCGCCGAGCTCTCAGAGAAAACACCACAGCAATGCATTAAAGCCACTCTCTCAGAATCTACATGCAAATCACTCCCATTTGCCTTTGATGTCCTTTTTTCTTTCTTTTAATTTTGGCAATTATAAGAAAAGAAAAAAAAATCAGTTGGTTTTCCAAGAATAAGAAAATCTTTTCATATTCTAATGGAAGCTTACTGTTCTCAGTATTTGGCTTTCTCTGAAGAAAGAGATCAATCTTTTAGCAAGGTCAGAATCACGCTGACTGTAAAGCACCAGCTAAATGTTCAGTTTTAAAAATGGTACATTTGAGCCGCTCTCGTTATGACGGGGCCTGGATAGTTAGTGTGGCAGTATCGCTCCAGCTGGAACCTAACTGATGACGGTTAGAGAGCTGTGATTGGATGGCTTAGCGGCAGTGCAGGTAAGCCTGATGCTAATCCAGTGAAGTGATTGTGAGCGCTGATAGATCAGTGATAAAGTACCTTCTGAAAACTAAGCTGAACATGAAGGACGAACAAAGACATGCTAAGCTACAGAGCTGAAAGTTCTTTGAAATGTGAGGGAAAATTACATGGCAGATGCTATGATTGAGTTTGATCATATTTTTTCTGTAACTCAGCAATGATCTTTCCTGTCAAGAGTTTCATATAACTCTACTGAACACCCCAGACTTTCTGAAACTGTTGGGTTATCCCGAACCAATGAAGATGATGAAGTAGCATAAACAAAACTTTTAATACACACTACTTTATGTACATATTGATAAATGGACAGGTGGTAGAATGAGATCTAAGCTTGTGGGGAAAATAACACCAGTAGATAGAAAAGTTCATTTTTGGCACTAATGTCAACTAATAGTGGTCAAATAAATGGTCAGGTTTTTTAATGACCAATGCCAAACTCTGACCCTGCAAGCATTCTTTTCAAGAAAAGTTTAATTTGTCAAAATGCTAAATATAAGCCAATTATTTTAATGGTCTACTTCAAAAATAACAATTTTCTAGAAACAAATTTAAAACACATATGGCTCAACTAAACATAATAAATGTGTCTAATTCCACCTTACTTCAGTTTGCCAAGAACTACCACTTTAAAAAACGTCTTCTCCTGCTTTTATGTTAATCCACTTTTTTATCAGACAGACGAGGCGCTGTGGCACAGTGGGTCTGTAGTTATTGTGGCAGCTCTTTAAAGGCCACTGTGATAAGGTTGAGTGAGGTGATCATACGTTCTGATCAGCAGGCTTCTCCCCTGGTCGATGTGTGAGCATGCCAACTGCTCCATTCGGCTCGTAGCTTTCCCTCTGGGCCTGCACTTTGTGACGGAGGAAGAGGGGACGAAGGAGAGAGACAGAGCTGGCAGTCCTTTAAGAAAGAGGAATAGCACTCAGCGTTCAATCGATAGGCCTGTGGCCTCAGACAAGGCCTGACGCTCTCTGGAGAGAGAGCGAGCGAGCGAGAGACCCAGATGGAAAGCGCAGACATACACTTAAGAAGGCGTAAAAGTCACACACATGGTCGTTCCTCCTGAGCAAACTGACTTCAGCTGTAGGCTCTGCTCTTAAATCTGTGGTTAAGAGTGTTGAGAGGCCATTTCAAAGAAAACCTGTGCTGATGACATCATCACGATATATTATCACAACCAGCTGCTTTCTAACAGGTCCTTCGTCGTGGTGAATTAAGGTACGTGGGTGTCTATATGACCGCTGACAGAGCTACAGAGTAAAAATCCTGTGTTATTGGGTTTAAATGCAGCATAACCAGACCACCTGGTGATCCAGTATGTGTCATTGTTGCTTACAGCTTTTCAAATGGCATTTCACTCAATTTCCTTCAACTGCTATGTGAGTTAAAAGGCTTTGCTGAGATTACAGAGCAAATGCTTCTCAAACATACAACAAACCTGCTGCAAGCTACGAAACTCAGGCAGTCTGTTCAGGCAGTCTGCCCATTTGTAAACTCTTAGCATATTCCGGCATGAAACAAATTCTAATGATAATAATTGGACAGATGAAAGCCTCCCAATAGTCTGAAACGTTGACCTGCAGGAATGAAAAGATGGGTGTCAGTGCGTTTGTTAGGGAGAGAGTCTTTTGATGAACCTGAAGAGCAATTTTGTGGATAAATGGGCAGAATGACTTCAATGTCGTATTCTAGCCTGCTGACAGGAAAGACATCTAAAAGATGCGTACAAGACAGAGAAAGTGTATGTTTCGTACTTGCTGTAAGTAATTGCATTTCTTACCAGGAGGTGGTCAGTAATGTGCTGCTGGATGTTCTGCTACTGTGCTACTGATGTCCACATCAAACAACAAAAAAGAGATCTTTAACATTCTGTTGAAATTGATATATTTAAGCACATATTCAGGAATAAGAAAGAATGTTAGCATTTAGATAATTGGCCAAAACCACACATTCCTGTGCTGTTCTGAAACATAGTGAGCTTTCTACACATAAAGTGTATTTAGGTATCATAAACACTGAGGTTTCATGATGGTTTGGATGTTGTCTTACAACACAACCAATGCAAGCGGTAAGCAATAAGGTAGCGCACTAGGTTTTTAAACAGAGCCATTATCAACTAACAATCTGAATATCTGACTTAAAGTCCATGCTGTTTACCCAACAGGGAACATTCTCAGGATGTTGTGTAACTGTCACTAAATGTTCTCTCAAAGTTCACAAAAAGGTTTTGCAGTAACTTTAGTAGAACTTTTTTAACGTCATACATCATCAAACACATTATTCTACAAGTTGTTAATGGAACATTAAATAAATGTTTATTTAAAGCAATAATGTTTATACAATGTCTGAACTAGAAACTAGAACTTTCAAAATAACATTTTTGTTACTTAATGGAAAGTTAGGGAAATCTAACAACCTAAAATTGTTAGCTGGGAACAGCTCTTCCAGGTAAATACAATTTCTTTACCTACTGTTTCCTTCATTCCACCCCCTTCCTTTCCTCTCATCTCCTCTAACAGGTTGTGCTGTGCTCTATTAATTTTGTGGTTGGAGGATTGATCCTGGCGGCGAGCGGCTGTTTATAGAGATGTTAAGGTTATTTTATGAGACAAAGAAGGCTGTGAAAACATCTCAGGCTAATTTTTTTCCCTCATCATCCTTTCTGCATCCGAGAGCCCCAATAAAGTGTGCGAGAGATGCACCCCTACTAGGCAGAAATCTGTGTTTTGTTTGTAGTCAGGGAAAAAAGGCCAGAACCAAAAGACTCTTTGGAGTTAAATTAGACCTCAACGAAAAAATGAGTCATAAACGCAAGAGAGAGTGCTAGGAAAGAGGGAAAACATCAGAGATCAATCCACAACATTGTAAGGTCTTGAGGAACAAGGCAAACTGTGAAACCACATCAGTTCCTGGAGCTTTTGTTTATTTTTTCCTCCTCAGTGTTTGAAATACATTCATATTTATCCCCAGACACACACCTGAACAACCACCTTTTTACCGCGGCATCTCTGCTCTGTGCACATACTGGGACTCCATCAGGAAAAATCTTTGGCTTATTCTGACAGACAAACAAACACACACATAGACACCTACACAACAGGGCCTTTAGAAATGATATCTTTGGTCTATTACACGCAGGGGAATTCCCCTGTCTGACACAAATCAACATAATGGGAGGCTTTACTTGATTTCTTTCAACATTTGCACAAGGAAAACGTGTAAATATGTCAACAGCTTTGTCCAACGGTGTGGAAAATTACGAAAAAGAGAGAAAACAGTTAAGCCCCAGAGGAAGGGGGGTGAGAAACGGGGCAGCTTTAAAGAATAACAGAACAATTTATGTGCCCAAGACCACACAGAAGGCCATTTTTCGAGTCTAGAGTGCAGTGCCCCGTGGCATTATGGAAGGGAGCTATTCATAAACACATGCACTAAACATAATCCATTGGGTCAATGGCACTTGGCTGAGGGCTGATACCTAACACGCAGTGCCAAGGAGGCGTGTTTGTGTGTGTGTTCAGTGGAATAACTATTTAAAAGTCATTAATGGAGTGGGGGACAGCATGAAGTGTACAAACTGATGTCTAGGTCAATGCACCAATCAGTTTAAATGATGCATTAATAGCCTATAGATGATTCATCATCCTTTCAGCTAGGTGGGAGATAATGGGGGTTTAGGAACGACGACGTGTGTATCGGTGTGTATGTGCACAGATAGGTGGTCCAGTCAGGGTGACAGGGAGCAGATTCAGCTCTCTGACACAATGTAGACACACAGTGACTGGTAATAGTGGCCGTTTACAGCTGCCCACTTCAATCCTCAGCATCATTGACACCATATATGGACCCACAGAAAGAAAGATAGAGCCATTAGAACAGACCGCAGAAATGCGCACACAAGAGCTTCGCGAGGGCTAGTGTGTGTGTGTGTGTGTGTACGGTGGTTTTTGTGAGGTAAAACCACAGCCATGAGCACAGGAGAATTACACCCTTTAACCCAGTAAGAACAGAAAAGAGAGGGAGAAGAAGAGAGAGAAGTGCAAAAGAGTGAAAAAGAGAGAGCATTGACCCTGAGCTTCAGACATTCTCTTCACAGGCTATAACCATGATGGATGGCCCCACTGCATGACCAGATTGCTTACCCAGACATGAAGGAAAACGAGGAATAAAAACGCCTGATTCCTGCTACCTCTTCCCTCCTTCACTCTTTTTCTCCTTTCGCCCACTTTTTAAGCTATCTCCCCCTTCTTTGCATTAATATGGAAAAAGTAGGTTATCAGTGAATAACATGTCTGATTAAACCATGAATAAATTTCCTTAAAGCTGATTTCATCTTTCCACAATTTAAATTACAGGACTAAAAAATTTAAATCACAAGTCCACATAACACACCATAACCCCACCTGTCAATCATACAACGTCATTAAATGTCTCTTAGCTTACCTCAAGCTTGTACTCCACTCTATACAGTTGACGAGGAAGATAGACAGAGAGAGAGAGAGAGAGAGAGAGGGAGAGGAGTAAGATACAATAAACAATATTCTGTGCCATGTAATGGATAATAGATGGTCAAAAGGATGAATCAATGCCATTTCACTTAAAATAAAAAGCAGAGGATGTATGTTGCGATGTATGATGAGGAAACTCATCATTTTTGGTTGTGGAGCCACCAAGCCACCATTCCAGGAGGCAGCTGATCTCCTCGAATTTTCACACACCACATGACTTGGAGTTAATAAGAAATGGTGTGATTAAGAGAGTTCTTACACTTATATTATGTTAATGAGAGAGTCCTATAAAGGCCAGGCTTGTTGAAGTTAAACAGTAGGGCCACAGAGAACAAATGAATGAACAGAAGACAAGAAAGCATTTGCAACTCTCTCACACTCCACAGCGCTGGGCAAGGTTGTTGCTTAAATTCACAGGGACTGGTACTAAATTTTTATGGGATTCTCAATTTAACCTTTGTTAGCATAATAGCATCCAAGAGGGATCTTTAAATATAAAAACATAAAACAGATGGGCTGAAGCAGCTGAAAACCATGTCAGGAGCACCATTTTCAATTATGAACAGGAAGATGTCACTACTGTACAAATGGTCAAAA
>JAZGTI010016793.1:1710-12574 GCA_036877585.1 Botia kubotai
TCACTTAGTCTCTCTCTCTCACTTAGTCTCTCTCCCACTTAGTCTCTCTCTCTCTCTCTCTCACTTAGTCTCTTTCTCTCACTTAGTCACACTCTCTCTTTCTCTCTCTCACTTAGTCTCTCTCTCTCTCACTTAGTCTCTCTCCTGAGTTGCATTTAAACTCTACATTTCCATAAACGTTTATGGAGTTTCGCTACAATGCACCGATATTAGAACAAAAGAGTTTTTAATAAAATCCCGCGGGAGAGGCCGTGAACCGTGCTCCGGCCTGCCTCCGTTTACAGTGTGCCTTTATTCTCTGTGCAATTGGATGTGTTCTACGGATCTAATCAACACATTCTCTTCTTGCGACGGGAGGCGCATTTAATTGGCAAATGGGCCGAGGTATTACAGCGATGCCAGATATAATATAATCCCATCAAATATAACCAGCAGTCCAGGAATACTGATGAGATCTACAAAGATCCCAGAAGCCTTCACGTGAACGAGACAAGAAGGAACTGACACACAGAAATAAATACAGACAGGCGGGGTGATAAAGCATCTACGTACAAATACAGCAATCAATCTCTATGTCTTTCTGTTCTGGTGGGTTGTACATAAGCATAAAGACAAACGTACCAATAAGACATTTCCTCATATATAGCAGCAGTAGACATAAGCATACAAACAGACAGACAGATAGACAGACACAGGTAGACCTACCTGTTGCTGAGAGCAGATAGTGCTGTAGTAGTTCTAGAGAGAGGGAAAAAAAGAGAGAGGGGGGGGGAGRGGGGAGAAAGGGAGAGAGAGGRRRGAGAARGGGRGAGAGAGAAAGAGAGGGGGGAGAGAGAGAAGGATGAGGGATTGTAGCTCGGAAGCAATTAAACCTCCCCATCTTGTGATTGAGTTTCCATTGTTAGGAAACTAAATCGCTCTCTCACAGCACGCTGGACACCTCCTGAAGGTCAAACACATAAACATACAGACAATGGACCGGCATTCTTCAAAACCTTCATCATGGGGGCCGTCTGAGAAATTTGTTTTCCTGCCGGGGAAAGATGAAGACTTTTGATAGATGCATCTCGCAGACATGGAGATGATTGGAGGAGAATACAGAGTATCTAGCAGCCATGATTTATTCAGTAACGTCTGTGTAATAGGAGAGTGTAATACTGCTCTCCACATACTCTCAGGTTTCTGTGCTCCATCCAGGAAGCCCTAACGACTCTCTCTTATCCAAAGAACCTCTTGAGGCTTTGTTACACGACATCGACTGCTTTTCAAACTGAAGATGCTAAAAGGGAAAGTGAAATATTCTCTGCATCCACAAAGGCTTTGATAATAGTTATGGCTGTACACGCGATCAATAATTCATTTGAACAGGCCTACAATGACATGAATGTTGAGGTTATGTTATTGATTTTTAATAACGCCAGTCAAAACATAAAGCTCGATAGTGACACAGTGAGAAAGCGTCAATCGGTAATACGGTCGCAATTCAAGCGTCTACACGTCAAAATGTGGATGAGTGGACATGGATGGGTGGGGCCAGTGCCCCGGGGGCTTGAACTGCCAGGGGCCTCAAAACACCTCAGGCTGTGCTGCCTGAGATTGGCGAAGGGAACACTTGTATGCTAAGGCCTCCGGGCCTCACTAAAAATAGAGCACAGAGTTAGGGCTAGGGCCCCAGGCCTGGAGGCCCCCAGGCTCCTCGGTGCAAACAAGTTTGCAACAGTGCAAGTTAAAAAACAAGTTTTAAATAAACAAAGTTTACTGTACATGCATGAACAGGGACAGATGCATTTCCCTTAAGCCATGAGAATTCCATTAATGCATGCAATTCCCATTCATTCCATTAAAACTGCGGAGGATCAACAGCTTCGAAAGGTGGCATCAATTTATTCAAACATCCTGTCCACAGACGCACATGGACCTAATCACATGCAATTTAATTAATCCAAATCCCAATTAACTCAACATGTAATATCTAAACCAACACCATCACATGCAAAAAATAAGGCAGCTAAAAAACTCATTTTTAAAGAGAAAACGGAAGACAAATGCAGGAATACGCAGAACAGTTTTAAATATGAAAATATTCATTCAAAATACGCGGAGCCTAATTTACATTCACAACACGTGATTGACAAACGCGTAACCCGATTAACATCCGCATAATGATTCATAAACTCACAAACAAATTCTCATTCACTTCGTTTAAATTTTTTATTTTAGAGTATTTATTTACTATCCTTTTTGTGAAGGCGTTTCAATTCAGCCAATCGCAGCTCATCTCTATTACTCACACACAACGTGATGCTGTGTATCTAATAAACGCGTTCTTTAAGTTGTGTCGCCTGGAAATGTCAAAATCGCAATATAGTTCAATATAGTTATATAGTAATATAGTAATATAATAATATATAGTAATATAGTTATATAGTAATATAGTTATTTTAGGGCTGTTATGACCTCACAGCAGCCCATCTCATGAGAGATAGTTGAACTCATAGACATCATTTAAGGCAGGAGAGTTCATCCTGTTATGAAAGCACAAGACCGGCTGTTCCCCACCCGGCTGTTCCTCACCCGGCTGTTCCCAGCAATAACAGTTCAATGTGTGAGTAAACTGGGAAGTTCATTGCTGGGAAATATGCCTGTGTTTTGAATGGTACACCTGCATACTGTTTAAATACACGCTGCACAAAGAACACTCAACGCTGCATACGTTAACACTGCAGAATATGCAAGATTAGTATGGATCTAGTATGCTATTTATATTCATTCAAATAGTATGGTATTCAAAACACAGCCATGAGGACATCACCGCAGAGCAACTGACAAAAGTTCACTAACCAGCAGGGGCGTGACAAATCAGTGCTTCATTGACCAAAGAGTCACCATAAAACCCCAAAGAGCTCCCGTTAAAACCACTGTACCGGCACAATTTCTACATCATAAAACACCTACAGTAAAACAAGGAACATGTACCGTAAATTTCACCGAACTACCGAAACGTAGACATGCGGGACATAAAATCTGAGCTTCTTCTCTAACTGTTAGAGATTTCACAAGGTTCTAGTCAGGGATGTACGTTAGCCCTGTCAGACACCGTTGCTAGGCATTACCTTGGCTGGCACAGGTGCGGTTTTGTACGGTAAGAATCATTTTTAGCCTCTGAAATCAAAGGAGACACTTTCTGCACGCTCACAGTCCCCAGAAGATTAAGTTTGTCATCCTGAATGTCAGTTTTAAACAAAGGTAATTGGAGAACGGCGCAGTCATCCGCGACGGCGAGCGAGGCTGTATCATTCTTCTCAATTCCACAGCTGGAACATGAAAGTTGTGTTTAAAAAGCGTCCGTCCGTACGCAGCACACAGCCACTGTCGTTATGAGCGGTGAGAGAGAATGTGAATTGAAACGAGTCTTTTTTTGTGTACAAAAATAATTGGGGACAAAATCAAGCCGATGCCGCTTATTTGTGTAGCGCTTTTCACAATACCGTTTTTTTCAAAACAGCCCAGTGTTAAAACGGTAAGCATTAATTAATGGCCCCGTTAGCACGCCAGAGCTGACCGTGGCCACTTGTGTTTAATTAAGTGTATAAAACAGACAGTTCTCTTTAGATGAGTCGTGTTTAAAGCTATTAAACAGCCGATGTGGACACACCTGTGACCAGGCTGTCTATATTAATGCACTGACTTGCTACGTTGCTTGGCAACTGTAAACAGCGTACAGTTAACTAATCATCTACATGGCGAAGGAATTAAATGTCCCTTCTGATTACCATTAACAATGCATTTAATATTTAATGTAAATATGTAATTCCTTCAGCATTTTGTGGCATGATTACAGACCACAATATCATACAGACTTGAAGATCAGCTGTTCTGGAGTCAGCCAGCACCTAGCAACCACTTGGGACACCATACCAACCGTCATAGCAACCATCAAAACAACTTAGCAACCTCATAACGAAGTCCTAAAAAAACGAGACTTTTGCAGGGGCGAGCGCCAATCACATTCTCTTTAGAAAATGCACAAATCTAGTTACAATTGTTCCAGTTAATTTATTGTGATAATAACGCCACTTTTCCGAGACCTCTGTACATCCCACGTATCTTCAAACGGCTAAAATTGTGCGTTATCATTTGCATAATCTTTGTTCGCGAGCCTTTTGAAATTTCAAACCATTTGCCTGAAATTGAACAGTTACATTCACGTCTGAAATAAACGGCAAATTATTGTCCCCATCAAAGCATTAATCCACCATTAAATCCTGAATTTAAAGAACTGCTTCTAAAAGGCAATGCATTCGGAATCAGCAGAGGTTTCAAAGCTCTGACTCTGTTTGTCATTCCTGTTGTTCAGCAGTGAAGTAAGAACACAGTGTGAAGGTTTAAAGAACATCGTCCCGAGAGTTTCAACACTACAGATAAAGAGACTATCATGTAATACAAAGATCTAAGCAGCGCGACCTGCAGTAACTGTTGTGTCCTCACCATCGTATACATTCAGAATCAAATACCACAAAAGAAACCGTTGCGTTCAAGATTCATATGGAAGAACACAGACTGGATATCACGCCTCATGGAAACCTGCTTTTTGACAAACAGCTGTTCACAGATCAATCACTTTACCACAGATTGTTGGATCCAGCACGGATATATTTTCGTTACTGTGTTGGTGCTTTATTCTGTAAATTACATGTCTTGTCAATCAAATGTAGACATAACAGACAAATGTCTGGATGGCAAAAGTATGGATGGGCATAAGGTTCGACTAATCTAAACGAGTATACATATACATATACGAGACAAAAACTGACAGACAGTGCCCTCAATAAGTATTGGGACAATATAGAAAAAATGCTGTTCACTGTGGCGTCGACCAATCTTTTATGATTACATGATTATGAGGCAAAAGTACAGAACGTCACATTTTGTTATTCGGCTGTTTCAAGAACAGCAGTTTTATCCCTCTATCTAATGTAAGTATGGGGACAATTGCCTCACAACTGTTTGTAAGTAATCAGCTGTGATCAATACACATTAAAAGCAGGGAGTGTGTAGTATCAGTTTTGTCCATTGCTTTTACAGTTGAGTCTTGTGTTCGATGTGAACGCACACAAACCAAGATGAAGACGAGGGAGATGACTGACAGAAAAACAGTAAAAATGTCCAAAAATGTGACATTGTACATTCGCCTTATTTTTAATTATAAATGATTTTTCTGATTCCACAAAAAACAGCCATTTTTATTGTTTACTTGGAGACATAAAACACATTCCACTTCTGTAATCTGTACATAAATGATTGTTTACAAAGTATCCATCTACAGATTTGCAGTCTCCGATTCCTGCGTGTTTTACATTCTGTGTACTCCAGATCACTTATCAAACCGCTGCAGTACTGCGACTATTGTTGGCTCTTATATAATACAATGCTTGTGATGTTCCTCATTTGTAAGTTGTGCTGGATAAAATCATCGGCTAAATGATTCAATGAAAAAACAAGATTAGACTAATGTTCCAAAGTGCCACATTGAAACATTATCATTGTTCTGTGGAATAACAGATCTTCCTTTTTAATGCGTCACCTGTTTATACAGACATTCGGTTTAAAGTCTTAACATATATTCCTTCCCTAAACAAACAAGCAAATAAATGCTATGAAGTCTGACATGTTTGTGTGGTTCAGTCCAAAAACCTATAGACACCCTATATTAGACATTTAAAGCAAAATAAATACAGCCACTATAATAATCCTAATAATCCTTCCGGAATAATCCGGGAAACTGCATACATACGTCATTCACCTGTGAACGTTTTCAAATTTCCAGGTGTGCCGCGCAACACATTCATCCGCGCAGAGCCGAAGCACAACCAAAACAATGTGCTTTAATTATTAACCACGAGAGGGCCAAATATTGTCATATGCTTAAATAAAATGGGGGGAAAGTTTCATTGCTCTTACATTACAGAAAACAGCAGCACAGAAACCAGAACATCGTAGGATCCTTTACCCTGACAAAACACAATCTTACAAAATAACAACATTTACAGTCAACCTCTACATAAGTTCTGAATAGACGTACAGTAAGTACTAACTGTAATGTCAAACCTCTATTCAAAACACTTTGCGGGTAGGTAAAGACAGGTAAAGAGGATCAGGTAACTACGGTAACATCAGCAAAAACACTCGTGAAGTGTCGTGACAGAGAAAACACATAGCTTCAGAAACCCCGCAATTACAACACCTTGTAGCATCTAGTTTGTATAGTACATAAAGCAGCAGTATATGAACGAAGCAAAAACATACAATAAAACAGTCTTACCTTATGATGGTCATCACGACATTTAAAATGCAACGCAAAGACTATTTTACAGCAGGTGTGTCTGGTGTTTTGTCGATTTGTCCTACCTTGTCAGATTTTTCCTACCGTAGCACAAAATTACAGCTGTATCTGTATCAAAAATTCCTACTTCAAGTTTCTGCTCCGCGTCTGTGACTACGTAAAATTATTCTGTCATTTTGCCGAAAATACGTATGATAGGCTGATAAAGATGATTTGACAGTGCAAAATACGTTATCAGGTTGTCCTACCGGTGCAAACTAAACAGGTAGGGTGTTGTACAGTGCAAAATAGCTCATCAGATAGTCAAAAACTGACCTTACATAGTAGTACAAAATTATAGCCCTGGTAGGAAAATCTGACGGGTAGGATGAAACGTTAGAGCACCTGCGAAATACCAGTTCAGTAGTGGCAGCACTATACAACTATTGAATCGGCCCATTTTAGCGCTATTTATGTAGCCTACGATTAAATAAACACAATATGTGTCCATGCATCCCTGAAACATTATCGTTTTTGAGTGACATGTTCTTTAAGGGAACCCGCCGAACCTCCACAGGTGACGAGACGCGTGTTGACTGTCATAGCGACACCCGCTGTTCAGCCTGTGCGGTCTTTATTTGCTTTTCACACGCCAAATTGTGTTAAAAATAACCCTGCTGGCTACAAACAAACCGCACGATCCTATTTAATGTGAAAGAAAATTAAAACATATTCTTAAATATATTAAACCGTTTGTTTACCACCAAGTTTTTGTACTAAGTGACTGACACGCTTCCGGATGCAGTTTTCAGGTCGGCGCAATTCCTACAATCTGCCACAAGATGTCAGTATTTAATAACCGAGTAAAAATGACCACTGAAGCTGTGTCATCATGATGGAATGATGTTATATTTCTTTATTAAATGTTTTGTCGAGTTATATGTACATACAAAACGAATATTAATAAATTATGTTTTAATAAAATAATAACAGGAGAAGAACAGAATTCAATTTTCAATTCAATTTATTTATATAGCGCTTTTTACAATGTTACATTGCTTCAAAGCAGATTTACATAAAAGACAAAGAATAATAATAAAACACAGAACAAATGTCAGACATGTTAATGGTATTATTGCAAATAATATGTGTAGGATGTATAAGACTAATTAGGTATACTAGGCCTATAGTATGTTTACGAACAAAGAGCTGACTGAACCGATAAAACCAATAAGAAAGTTGTTTTAAGGTCTGTCCTGTATTATATTGTATTTTTATTATTAGTTTTATATTTTCAAGTTTCATTTATTTTTTTGTATGACTCTGTGAACTCCAAATTTGTATTGAACAATTTCATATACACAATCTTTTAATGTTTGTTACAGAAAAATAACAGTTCATAGAATATATACAATGCAACTGTTTATTCGTTTAATATTCATATTCATTTTTATTTATTTTCGCGTAAAAGCTCAGTAGAAATGCCATCACTGATTTAATCTTATAATTGTACTCTTTTAATGGTTATCTAATGTATATAAGAAATGGTTTAATTTACCAATCAACTTCGACACACTAATTTAATTAAAATTGCATAACACTCTACAATCACTCCAACTATCACCAACAACACTGAAGAGTCTCGTTGTAACAGCCTGCCGCTGTTGTGAGCATCAATGAAATTGGCCGTAACCCAGCAGGAATAAGCAGTGTGGGAAAACCCAAAATTCCCTCAGAAGGCATTTGTGTGGCTCTCTAGTGGCCACGGGCGGACTCTCAAATCCTAGTGCAGACTGCAGGCGACAGTCAGTACAGCAAACACGAATCCTACTAAGACAAAGGATAACTATAACATGAATTATTAATAGTACTAACATTCTTACTAATATTCATGAGCCGAGAATGCACCTACGATTGGAAGTTTCCTACGATACGTCACCATCTCATAAATCATAATTCATGAGAGAAGTGATTTCTATTGGAGGGCTGGCTAAAAGCGTCACGGAAACCTAATTAATATTCATACGCTCACTCTTCACCATAGTAGGGTCTGTTACATCTGTACTTGCCTGCACCATTGTTTCCTCTGTCGGCTCCTGCCGCTCCGTGTAACAGATGCAGCTGCGGCAAATGCCGGTTTAGGCACAAATACTGCGTTGTACTGTAATGCAAGCTGTACAAATCGTGATATGCGATTATATGCAGTGTTTTATCCCACATACGTGTCTATTGAAAGAGACGGCGGCGTGCGATCAGCTGACGGACATTTAACGGTATGAACGGTGAGTGCGGCGATGTTTTCTCTATTGTCAGCGTGAATGGACGCAATAACCGAGGGACGAGAACCGGATCCGTTTTCCCACGCGTTCATCGGGCGCTTTTTAATGCGTTTTAAAGCTGTTGGGGTTTCATACATCTCAGGTTGTGCTGGATGGATTTGAAACGTTTAATGTCCAATAATCAACACGCAGAACAGATTTTTAATTGTTCTTTAATTTTTGCCTCTGACACAATATCTAAATGCTCATTATAGAATATATTGCATACGCAATAGTTTATTAAAATTAATTCTAATAGCAAACATGAGTGTGGTGTTTCATTACTTAGTCATTACCCTCTTTTGGGGCTAATAATATTTTTCCGCGTTTAAATGATAACACAGTTAGCTATATACATGTATAATAAGCTATTTTTTCTCTTGCTGCTAGCATACTGTACTTTGTATTGTGAATTGAATCATTTGTTTCATTGTTCGTTTGTACATAACGCTGGCTATTTTGTAGTACCATATATTCATTGTGATCCAAGTTGATTTTACACTTGCTTTGTATTTTACATATTGTATATTCTAGTATAAATGTCAGCGTTCATAACAGCATTATTTTTCTATAACTTATTCTAATGTTCAAGATACAGGCTCTCATATATCTACCTGGCATCATTTTGTGGATCTATGTGGATCCACTATGTTTGCCCAAAACCAAAACACCCCTCAGAGATTAATAAAAGACACTTTGTATTGTATATTTACACAAAGTTATAATTTATGTCTTCTGTGGAAGGTGCAGGACCATAAAATGTTTATCCAATCATTGCATTCGGTCCGATTGTAATAATAGGACGTCCTACTTGCTTGTCAAACTATGTATGCATTCATGGTTTAAAGGAGGTGTGGCCTTGGAGAGTGCTTTAAAGGGGCGGGATCTTGCGCTTTTAAAGCTAGCTTGCTATTACTAGCATCGTTGAAATTGCCTACCCTACGTTTAACTGTTAAATTTAAAATGCTTTGTATTTCTCATTGGAAAAGAATGGGTGTTACATGAGAAGTAATGAGTAATCTATGCAAAACAATACCATAAATAATTAAGTTACCTGTGAACATTGCCATTTCCCATTGAATGCCTAGTGGTGTTATTACATGGTTTGGTGCTAATCTTTAAAATCCAACCAACCTGTGCCATTTATCAGCCATTTGTATTAAAAATATCACGCAAACCAATTATCATTCCATCTCTTTTTAATGGATCTTGCTCCAAATGTGGAATTGCCCATTAATTCACAGATTTAGTGTATGAACAAAAACGTTCCAAAATTTCCCTGTAGGGCTTATATACACATACGACATATGCAGCATACGTACACCTTGTATATAATCTGTACGCATGCACTATATATACATACACATCTAAGAGTGTGTATGCTTGAGGGAGTGTGTGGCAGTAATGTGCATGACCCCTTTCATAACCCCACACGCCTGCCTCTGAAAGCCATCGAAGCAGAGCTCCAGAGAGCAGGCAGACTGCCATCGCATCTCTCCCAGAGAACGTGCAGCTGTGTCAGGCAGCACTCTGCTTTGCTCTCCGTCCCCTGGGAAAACTCCTATCAGTAATGAGGCAGCATTCATAGGCGGCCCACATCAGCCCACTCAACAGCCAGGGCTGTAATGGCTGCTCTTAGCCATTATTAAAGGGAAAACACACGACAAGCAGAATAATGGTTAAAACAAGGTGTAATACATATATTTCTACATTCTGCCGTCACGCTCAAACCCTTAAAACCTTCTTAATAGATGTAATGGACAATGTTTAAAGACAATTATGGTTAATAAGCCTTTTTCCATTTATTTCCTGCAGACTTTTAAAGCCGGATTCATACTGAATTCAAGGTAAGTGATCGGATTTGTTTATTTGAATGTTTATGGTTATCAGAGCAATTTGTGATGGCCTGTAAATTGTCATTAAAGCTTCATTATATTATTTGCTAAAAATCAAGCGCAGATGCTCCGTCAGTCAAGCTTCAGCAATATCTCGTCTCTGAGAACGCTTTTATATTTATGCATATGTCAGGTGGTCTTATCTAATGCGGCTTACGGTGCATTCAATGGGCGCATTAGTTTCGGTGTTTCCTGCGCATCGAGCCCATGACTTTTGCATAGCTAGTGCAAAGATAGAATGAGCTGCAGTAACACAAACATCTCTTTGCTTTGCATTGTTTGTTATTCATACAAACAACATAAGAAATTAAAGAAAATACAATTACAAA